>SZWC01002378.1:108366-121771 GCA_023375785.1 Penium margaritaceum
TTGGGGTGGAAGTTGGGTTGGGAGTTGGGTTGGAAGTTGGGTTGGAAGTTGAGTTGGAAGGATGGTTGGATGTTGGGTTGGAAGTTGGGTTAGAAGTTCGGTTGGAAGTTGTGTTGGAAGTTTGGTTGGAAGTTGGGATGGAAGTCGGGGTTGCGGTTGGGAGAGAAATTATGTTGAAAGTTGGGTTGGAAGATGGGTTGGAAGTTGGGTTGCATGATGAATTGGAAGTTGAGTTGGATTTTGGGTTGGAATTTGGGTTGGAAGACGTGTTGGAAGTTGCGTTGGAAGTTGGGTTGGAAGCTGGGTTCGAAGTTGGGTTGGAAGTTGGGTTGGAAGTTGGGATGGAAGTTGGGATGGAAGTTGGGTCAGAAGTTAGGTTGGAAGTTGGATTAGAAGTTGGGTTGGAAGTTGGATTGGAACTTGGGTTGGAAGTTGGGTTGGAAGTTGGATTGGAACTTGGGCTGGAAGTTGGGTTTTGAATTTTGGTTGGATGTTGGGTGGAAGTTGGGATGGAGGTTGGGATGGAAGTTGGATTGGAAGTTGAGCGGGAAGCAAGCTTGGAAGGTGGGCTGGAAGTTGGGTTGGATGTGGGGTTGGAAGTTGGGTTGGATGCTGGGTTGGAAGTTGGGTTGGAAGTTGGGCTAGACGTTGGGATGGAGGTGGGATGGAAGTTGGGTTGGAGTTTGGGTTGGAAGTTGGGCCGGAAGTTGGGTTGAAAGTTGGGTTGGAAGCTGGGTTGGAGGCAGGGCTGGAAGTTCAGGTGGAAGTTGGGTTGGAAGTTGGGTTGGAAGTTAGGTTGGAAGTTGGGATGGAAGTTATGTTGGAAGTTGGGTTAAAAGATGGGTTAAAAGTTGGATTGGAAGTTGGATTCAATAATGGGTTCGACGTTGGATTGGTAGTTGGGTTGCAATTTGGGTTGAATATTGGGATAGAAATTGGATTGGAATATGGGTTGAAAGTTGGGTTGGAAGTTGGGTCGGAAGTTATGTTGGAATTTGGGCTGGAAGTTGGGTTGGAGGTTGGGTTAGAAGTTGGGTTGGAAGCTGGGTTGGAAGCTGGGTTGGAAGATGGCATGAAAGTTAGATTGGAAGCTCGGTTGGAAGATGGGTTGAAAGCTGGATTGGAGGTTGGGTCGGAAGTTGGGTTGGAAGTTGGGATGGAAGCAGGGATGGAAGTTCGATTGGGAGCTAGGTTGGAAGGTGTGTTGAATTTTGGTTTGGAACTTGGGTTGGAAGTTGGGATGCAAGTTGGGGTGGTAGCTGGGTTGGAAGTTGTGTTGGAAGTTTGGTTGAAAGTTATGATAGAAGTTGGGTTGAAAGTTGGGTTGGAAATTGGGTTGGAAGTTTGGTTCGAACTAAGGATGGAAGTTGAGATGAAATTTGGGTTGGAAGTTGGGTTGGAATTTGGGTTGGAAGTGGGATTGGAAGTTGGATTTGAAGTTGGGTTGGAAGTTGGGTTGGAAGTTGCGTTGGAAGCTGGGTTGGAGGTTGGGTTGGAAGTTGATTTTGAAATTGCGTTTGAATGTTGTCTGGAAGTTGGGTTGAAAGCTGGGTTGGAAGTAAGGTTGAAAGTTGGGTCGGAAGCTGGGTTGGAATCTAGGTTGGAAGTTGGGTAGGAAGTTGGGTTGGAAGTTGAGTTGGAAGTTGGGTTGGAAGTTGGGTTGGAAGTTCGGCTGGAAGCTGGGTTGGAAGTTGGGATGGAAATTGGGTTGAAAGTTGGGTTGGACGTTGGGTTGAGAGTTGGGTTGGAAATTGAATTTGGACGTTGGATTGTAAGTTGAGTTGGAAGTTGGGTTGAAAGTTGGGTTGGAAGTTTGGTTGAAAATTGCGTTGGAAGCTGGGTTATATGCTGGGTTGAACGTTGGGCTAGATGTTGTGTTGGAAGTTGGGTTGGGAGCTAGGTGGAATTTGAATTGAGATTGGATTGAAAGTTGGGTTGGAAGTTGGGCTGGAAGTTGGGTTGAAAGTGGGGTTGGAAGGTGGGTTGGAAGTTGGGTTGGAATGAGGGTTGAAACTTGGGTTGCAAGTTGGGTTGCAATATGGGATTGAAGTTGGGTTGGAAGCTGGGTTGGAAGTTTGATTGTTGGGTTGGAAGTTAAGTTGGAAATTGGGCTGAATTTTGGGTTGGAGGCTGGGTTAAAGGTTGAACTGGAAGTTGGATTGGAAGTTTGGTTGGAAGCAGGGTTGGAATTTGGGTTGGAAGTTTTGTTGGATGTTGGGTGGGAAGTTGGGTTTGATGTTGGGATGGAAGTTGGGATGGAAGTTGGGTTTGAAGCTGGGATCGAAGTTGGGATGGAAGGTGGATTGGAAGTTGGGTTGGAAGTTTGGTTGAAAGTTGGGTTGGATGTTCGAAGGGAAGTTGGGTTTGAAGTTGGGTTGGAAGTTTGATTGCAAGTTTGGTTGGAAGTTGGGTTGGAACTTGGGTTGGACGTTGAGTTGAACGTTGGGTTGAATGTTGGGTTGAAAGCTAGATAGAAAACTGGGCTGTAAGTTGGGTTGCATGTTTGGTTGGAAGTTGGATTGGAAGTTGAGAAGGAAGTTGGGTTGGAAATTGGGTTGGATGTTGGGTTGAAAGTTGGGTTGGAAGTTGGGTTGAAAGCTGGGATGGAATGTGGGATGATGGTTGGGTTGGAACTTGGGTTGGAAGTTGGGTTGAAAGTTGGGCTAGAATTTTGGATGGAATTTGGGATGGAATTTGGGTTGGAAGCTTGGTTGGAAGTGGGGCCGGAAGTTTGGATGGAAGTTGGGTTGGAAGTTGGGTTGGAAGTCTGGTTGGAAGTTGGGTTGGACGTTGGGGTGGAAGTTGAGTTTGAATTTGGGTTGAAAGTTGGGTCGGAAGTTAGGTTGAAAGTTGGGTTGGAAGTTGGGTTGTATGCTGGGTTGGAAGTTGGGCCGGAATTCGTGTTGGACGTTGGTTTGGAAGTTGGGTAGAATTTGGGTTCAGATTGGATTGGAAGTTGGGTTGGAAGTTGGGTTGGACGTTGGGTTGGAAGTTGGGTTGCAAGTTGGGCTGGAAGCTGGGTTTGAAGTTGGGATGGAAGTTGGGATGGAAGTTGTGTTGGAAGTTGGGTTGGAAGTTGGGTTGAAAGTTTGGCTAAAAGTTGGGTTGGAAGTTGGGTTGGAAGCTGTGTTGGAAGTTGGGCTGGAAGTTGGGATGGAATTTGGGCTGAAAGTTGGGTTGGAAGTTGGGTTGGAAGCTAGGCTGGAAGTTGGGCTGGACGTATGGATGGAAGTTGGGTTGGAGGTTGTGTTGGGAGTTGGGATGGAAGCTGGGATGGAAGTTGGGTTGGATGTTGGGTTGGAAGTCGGGTTGGAATTTGGGTTGGAAGTTGGGCTGGAAGTTGGGTTGGAAGTTGGATTGGAAGCTGGGTTGGATGTTGGGATGGAAGCTAGGATGGAAATTGGGATGGAAGCTGGGATTGAAGTTGGGATGGAAGTTGGGCTCGAAGTTGGGTCGGATGGTGGGTTGGAAGTGAGGTTGGAAGTTGGGTTGGATGTTGAGTTGAATGTTGGATTGAAAGTTGGGTTGAAACTTGGGTTGAAAGTTGGGTTGGAAGCTGGGATGTATGCTGAGTTGGAAGTTGAGCTGGAAGCCGTATTGGAAGTTGGGTTGGAAATTGGGTGGAATTTGGTATGAGATTGGATTGGAAGTTGGGTCAGAAGTTGGGTTGGAAGTTTGGTTGAAAGTTGGGTTGGAAGATGGGCTGGAAGCTGGGTTGGAACATGGGTTAAAAGTTGGGTTGGATGTTTGGTTCGAAGTTGGATTGGAAGTTGGGATGGAAGTTGGTTTGGAAGTTGGCTTTGAAGTTGGGTTGGAAAATGGGTTGAAAGTTGGGGTTGAAGCTGGGTTGAACGTTGGGTTGGAAGCTGGGTTAGAATCTGGCTTGGAAGTTGTGTTGGAAGTTGCGTCGGAAGTTGGCTTGGAAGTTTGGTTGGAAGTTGGATTGGAAGTTTGGTTTGAAGTCTGGTTGGAAGTTGGGCTGGAACTTGGGATGGAAGTTGGGTTGAAAGTTGGGTTGAAATTGGGTTAAGAGGTAGGTAGAAATTTGGATTGTAAGTTGGGTTGCATGTTGGGTTGGAAGTAGGATTGCAAGTTGGGTAGAATATTGGGTTGGAAGCTTGGGTTGGATGTTGGGTTGGAAGTTGGATGGGAAGTCGGTTTGGAAGTTGTGATGGAATTTGGGATAAATGATGGGTTGGAAGTTGGGTTGGAAGTTGGGTCTAAAGTTGGGCTGGAAGTTGGGATGGAAGTTGGGATGGACTTTTGGTTAGAAGTTGGGTTGCAAGTTGGGTTGGAAGCTGGGTTGGAAGTGGGGCTGGAAGTTCGGATGGAAGCTGGGTTGGAAGTTGGGTTGGGTGCTGGGATGGAAGCTTGGATGTATGTTGGATTGGAGGTTGGGTTGAGATTTGGGTTGGAATGTGGGCTTGACGTTGGGCTGGAAGTTGGGTTGGAAGTTGGGTTGGAAGTTGGGTTGGATGTTGGGATGGAAGTTGGGATGGGAGTTGGGTTTGAAGTTGTGATGGAAGCTGGGATGGTAGTCCGGTTGAAACTTGGGTTGGACGTTGGGTTGGAAGTTGGGTTGGAAATTGGGTTGGAAGTTGGTTTGCAAGTGTGGTTGGATATTGGGTTGGAAGTTGGGATGGAAGTTGAGTTTGAAGTTTGGATGGAAGTCGGGATGGAGGTTGGGTTGGAAATTGGGTTGGAAGTTGAGTTGAAAGCTGGGTTGGAAGCTGGGTTGGAAGTTTGATTGGAATTGTGGTTGGAATTTTGGTTGAGATTTGGGTTGGAAGTTGGGTTGGATGTTTGGTTGAAAGTTGGATCGAATGTTGGGTTGAAAGCTAGGTAGAAATTTGGGTTGGAAGTTGGGTTGCATGTTGGGTTGGAAGTTGGGTTGGAAGTTGTATCTGAAGTTGGGGAGGAAGTTGGGTTGGAAGTTGGGATGGAAGTTGGGTTGAAAGTTGGGTTGTAAGTTGGGTTGGAGGTTGGGATGGAAGCTGGGATGAAGGCTGGGTTGTAAGTTGGATTGAAAGTTGGATTGGAAGTTGGGATGGAAGTTGGGCTGGAATTTCGGATAGAAGTTGGATTGGAAGTTGGGTTGGGGGCAGGGATGGAAGCTGGGATGGAAATTGGGTTGGAAGTTGGGTTGAAGGTTGGGCTGGAAGTTGGGTTGGAAGTTGGGTTGGAAGTTGGGTTGGAAGTTGGGATGGAAGTTGGGTTGGAAGTTGGGTTGGATGTTACTATGGAAGCTGGGATGGAAGTTGGGATGGAAGTTTGGATGGAAGTTGGGATGAAAGTTGGGCTGAAAGTTGGGTCGGACGGTTGGTTGGAAGTTGGGTTGGAAGTTGTGTTGGACGTTGGGTTGGAAGCTGGGTTGGAAGTTGGGTTGGAATGTGGGTTGGAAGTTTGGTTGGAAGTTAGGTTGGAAGTTGGGTTGGAGGTTTGGATGGAAGTTGGGTTTGAAGTTGGATAAGAAGTTGGGTTGAATGTTTGGATGGAAGTTGGGTTTGATGTTGGGATGGAAGCTGGGATGGACGTTTGGTTTGAAGTTGGGATGGAAGTTGGGATGGAGGTTGGGTTGAAAGTTTGGTTGGATGGTGGGTTGGAAGTTGGGTTGGAAGTTTGGTTGGAAGTTGGCTTGGAAGTTTGGTTGGACGTTGAGTTGGACGATGGGATGGAAGTTGGGATGGAAGATGGCTTTGAAGTTGGGATGGAAGTTGGGATGGAAGTTGTGTTGGAAGTTGGGTTGAATGTTGGGTTGAATGTTGGGTTGGAAGTTGGGTTGGAAGTTGGGTTGGAAGTTTGGTTGGAAGTCTGGTTGGAACTTGGGTTGGAACTTGGGTTGGAAGTTGGGATGAAAGTTGGGTTGAAAGTTGGGCAGAAATCTGGATAGACAATTGGGTTGGAAGTTGGGTTGCATGTTGGGTTAGAAGTTGGGTTGGAAGTTGGATTGGAAGTTGGGTAGGAAGTTAAGTTGGAAGTTGGAATGGAAGTTGGGTTGAATGTTGGGTTGTAAGTTGGGTTGGAAGTTGGAATGGAAGATGGGGTGAAGGTTGGGATGGAAGTTGGGTTGGAAGTTGGGTTGGAAGTTGTGTTGGAAGTTGGGATGGAAATTGGGATGGAATTCGGGCTGGAAGTTGGGTTGGAAGGTGGGTTGGAAGCAAGGCTGAAAGTTGGGCTGGAAGTATGGATGGAAGTTGGGTTGGAAGTTGTGTTGGGAGCTGGGGTGGAAGCTGGGATGGAAGTTGGGTTGGAAGTTGGGATGGAAGTTGGGTTGGAAGTTGGGTTGGACGTTGGGTTGGAAGTTGGGTTGCACGTTGGGTTGGAAGTTGGGTTGGATGTTGGAATGGAAGCTGGGATGGATGTTGGGATGGAAGTGCGGATGGAAGTTGGGATGGAAGTTGGGCTGAAAGTTGGGTCGGACAGTGGGTTGGAAGTTGAGTTGGAAGCTGGGTTGGATGTTGGGTTGGAAGTTTTGTTGGATGTTGGATTGAAAGTTGGGTTGAAAGTTGGGTTAAAAGTTGGTTTGAAAGATGGGTTGTATGCTGAGTTGGAAATTGGGCTAGAAGTTGCGTTGGAAGTTGGGTTGGATGTTGGGTGGAATTTGGGTTGAGATTGGATTGGAAGGTGGGTTGGAAGTTTGGTTGAAAGTTGGATTGGAATATGGGCTGGAAGTTGTGTTGGAACGGGGGTCGAAGTTGTGTTGGATGTTGGGTTGGAAGTTGGATTGGAAGTTGGGATGGAAGTTGGGTTGGAAGTTGGCTTTGAAGTCGGGTCGGAAGATGGGTTGAAAGTTGGGTTTAAAGTTTGGTTGAACGTTCGGTTGGAAGCTGGGTTAGAAGCTGGGGTAAAAGTTGGGTTGGAAGTTGGGTTGGAAGTTGGGTTGGATGCTCGGATGGAAGTTGGGACAGAAGTTACGTTTGAAGTTGGTTTGGAAGTTGGGATCGAGGTTGGGTTGAAAGTGTGGTTCGAAGCTGGGTTGGAAGTTGGGTTGGAACGTGGGTTGGAAGTTGGGTTGGAAGTTGGGATGAAGTTGGGTCGGAATTTGGGATGGAAGGTGTGTTGGAAGCTGGGTTGCAAGTTTGGTTGGAAGTTTTGTTAGAAATTGAGTTGGAAGTTGGGTTGGAAGTTGGATTAAAAGTTGGGTAGAAAGTTGGGTTGGAAGTTGCGTCGGAAGCTGGGTTGGAAGTTCGGTTGGAAGTTGGGTTGGAAGTTTGGTTGGAGGTCTGGTTGGAAGTTGGGTTGGAATTTGGGATGGAAGATGGGTTGAAAGTTGGGTTGAAAGTTGGGTTGACAGATAGGTAGACATTTGGGCTAGAAGTTGGGTTGCATGTTGGGTTGGAGGTTGGATTGGAAATTGGGTAGAAAACTCGGTTGGAAGCTGTGTTGGATGTTGGGTTGAAAGTTGGGTGGGAAGTTGGGTTGGATGTTTGGATGGATTTTGGGATGAAGGTTGGGTTCCAAAATGGGTTGGAAGTTGGGTTGAAAGTTGAGCCAGAAGTTGGGTTGGAAGTTGGGTTGGAAGCTGGGTTGGAAGTGGGATTGGAAGTTGGGATGGAAGTTGGGTTGGAAGTTGGGTTGGGAGTTGGGATGGAAGCTGGGATGGAGGTTGGGTTGGAAGTTGCGTTGGAATGTGGGCTGGAAGTTGAGCTAGAAGTTGGGTTGGAAGCTGGGTTGGATGTTGGGTTGGAGGTTGTGTTGGATTTGCAGTTGGATATTGGGCTGGAAGTTGGGATGGAAGTTGGGTTTGAAGTTGGGATGGAAGTTGGGATGGACGTTGGGTTGGAAGTTGGGTTGGAAGTTGAGTTGAAAGTTGGGTTGGAAGTTGGGCTGGAAGTTTGGTTGGAAGTTTGGTTGGAAGTTTTGTTGAGAGTTGGGTTGGAAAATGGTTTGGAAGTTTGGTTGAAAGTTGGGTTGAAAGTTGGGTTGAAAGCTGGGTAGAAATTTTGGTTGGAAGTCGGGTAGCATGTTGGGTTGGAAGCCGGGTTGGAAGTTGGATCTGAAGTTGGGTAAGAAGTTGGATTGGAAGTTGGAATGGAAGTTGTGTTGAAAGCTGGGTTGTAAGTTGGGTTGGAAGTTGGGATGGAAGTTGGGATGAAGGTTGTGTTGGAACTTGGGTTGGAAGTTGGGTTGGAAGTTGGATTGGAACTTGGGATGGACGTTAAGATGGAATTTAAGTTGGAAGTTGGGCTGGAAGTTGGGTTGGAAGCGGGGTTGAAAGTTGGGCAGGAAATTCGGATGGAAGTTGGGTTAGAAGTGGGGTTGGGAGTTGGGATGGAAGCAGAGATGGAAATTGGGTTGTGAGCTGGGTTGGAAGTTGGGTTTGAAGTTGAGCTCGAAGTTGGGTTGGAAATTGGGTTGGAATTTGTGTTGGAAGTTGGGATGGAAGTTAGGAGGGAAGTTGGGTTTGGTGTTGGGATGGAAGCTGGGATGGAAGTTGGGTTGAAAGTTGGGTTGGAGAGTGTGCTTGAAGCTGGGTGGAAAGTTGGGTTGGACGTTGGGTTAGAAGTTGGGTTGGATTTTGGATTGAAAGTTGGGTTGGAATTTAAGTTGTAAGTTTTGTTGGAAGCAATGTTGTATGAAGAGTTGGAAGTTGGGCTGGAAGTCGTGTTGGATGTTGGGTTGGAAGTTGGGTGGAATTTCGGTTGAGATTGGATTGGAAGTTGGGCTTGAAGTTTGGTTGAATGTTGGGTTGGAAGCAGGGTTGGAAGTAGGGTTGGAACGTGGGTTGGAAGTTGGGTTGGAAGTTGGAGTGGAAGTTGGGATGGAAGTTGGGATGGAAGCTGGGTTGAAAGTTGGGTTGGAAATTGGGTTTGAAGTTGGATTGGAAGATGGATTGGAAGTTGGGTTGGAAGTTGGGTTGGCCGTTGGGTTGGATGTTCGGATGGAAGTTGGGATGGACGTTTGGTTTGAAGTTGGGATGGAAGTTGGAATGGAAGTTGGGTTGAAAGTTGGGTTGGACGATGGGTTGGAAGTTGGGTAGGAAGTTGGGTTGGAAGTTGGGTAGGAATTTGGGTTGGAAGTTGGGTTGGAAGTTGGGTTGGACGTTGGGTTGGACGTTGGGATGGAAGTTGGATTTGAAGCTGGGTTTCAAGTTGGGATGGAAGATGGGATGGAAGTTGGGTTGGAAGTTGAGATTGAAGTTGGGTTGAAAGTTGGGTTGGAAGTTGGGTTGGAAGTTGGGTTGGAAGTTTGGTTTGAAGTTTGGCTGGAACTTGGGTTGGAACCTGGGCTGGAAGTTGGGTTGAATGTTGGGTTGAAAGTTGGGTTGAAAGCTGGGTTGCAAATTGGGTTGTAGGTTGGATTGCATATTGATGTAGAAGTTGGGTTGGAAGTTGGATTGGAAGCTGGGTAGGAAGTTGGGTTGGAAGTTCAAATGGAAGTTGGTTTGAACGTTGGGTTGTAAGTCGGGTTGGAAGGAGGGATGGAATTTGGGATGAAGGTTGGGTTGGAAGCTGGGTTGGAATTTGGGTTGGAAGCTGGGTTGGAAGTTGGTATGGAAGTTTAAATGGAATTTGGGCTGGAAGTTGGTTTGAAGTTGGGTTGGAACCTGGGTTGAGAGCTGGGCTGGAAGTACGGATGGAAGTTGGGTAGGAAGCTGGGTTGGGAGTTGGGTTGGAAGTTGGGTTTGATGTTGGGTTGGACGTTGGGTTGGAAGTTGAGTTGGATTTTGGGTTGAAATTTGGACTGGATGTTCGGTTAAAAGTTGGGTTAGAAGCTGTGTTGTATGCTGAGTTGGAAGTTGTACTGTAACTCGTGCTGGGAGTTGGGTGGAAATGGGGTTCATATTGGATTGGAAGTTGGGTTGGAAGTTGGGTTGGAAATTGGGTTGGAAGTTGAGTTGGAAGCTGGGTTGGAAGTTGGGTTGGAACGTGGGTTGGAAGCTCGGTTCGAAGTTGGATAGGAAATTGGGTTGGAAGTTGGGATGGAAGTTGGATTGGAGGTTGCCTTGGAAGTTGGGTTGGAAGTTGGGTTGGAAGTTGGGTTTGAAGTTGGGTTGAAAATTGGGTTGGAAGCTGGGTTAGAAGCTTGGCTGGAAGTTGGGTTGGATGTTGGGTTGGAAGGTGGGTTGGAAGTTGGGCTGGAAGTTGGGATGGAAGTTGGGATGGAAGGTGGGTTGGAAGTTAAGTTGGAAGCCGGACTGGAAGTTGGGTTGGAATGTGGGTTCGAAGTTGGGTTGGAAGTTGGGATGGAAGTTGAATTGGAGATTGGGATGGAAGGTGGGTGGGAAAATGGGTTGAAAGTTGGGTTGGAAGCTTCGTTAGAAGCTCGGTTGGATGTTGGGTTGAAAGTTGGATAAAAAGCTAGGTTAGAAGCTCGGTTGAAAGTTGGGATGGAAGGTGGGTTGAAAGTTAAGTTGGAAGCCGGACTGGAAGTTGGGTTGGAATGTGGGTTCGAAGTTGGGTTGGAAGTTGGGATGGAAGTTGAATTGGAGATTGGGATGGAAGGTGGGTGGGAAAATGGGTTGAAAGTTGGGTTGGAAGCTTCGTTAGAAGCTCGGTTGGATGTTGGGTTGAAAGTTGGATAAAAAGCTAGGTTAGAAGCTCGGTTGAAAGTTGGGATGGAAGGTGGGTTGAAAGTTAAGTTGGAAGCCGGACTGGAAGTTGGGTTGGAATGTGGGTTCGAAGTTGGGTTGGAAGTTGGGATGGAAGTTGAATTGGAGATTGGGATGGAAGGTGGGTGGGAAAATGGGTTGAAAGTTGGGTTGGAAGCTTCGTTAGAAGCTCGGTTGGATGTTGGGTTGAAAGTTGGATAAAAAGCTAGGTTAGAAGCTCGGTTGAAAGTTGGGATGGAAGGTGGGTTGAAAGTTAAGTTGGAAGCCGGACTGGAAGTTGGGTTGGAATGTGGGTTCGAAGTTGGGTTGGAAGTTGGGATGGAAGTTGAATTGGAGATTGGGATGGAAGGTGGGTGGGAAAATGGGTTGAAAGTTGGGTTGGAAGCTTCGTTAGAAGCTCGGTTGGATGTTGGGTTGAAAGTTGGATAAAAAGCTAGGTTAGAAGCTCGGTTGAAAGTTGGGATGGAAGGTGGGTTGAAAGTTAAGTTGGAAGCCGGACTGGAAGTTGGGTTGGAATGTGGGTTCGAAGTTGGGTTGGAAGTTGGGATGGAAGTTGAATTGGAGATTGGGATGGAAGGTGGGTGGGAAAATGGGTTGAAAGTTGGGTTGGAAGCTTCGTTAGAAGCTCGGTTGGATGTTGGGTTGAAAGTTGGATAAAAAGCTAGGTTAGAAGCTCGGTTGAAAGTTGGGATGGAAGGTGGGTTGAAAGTTAAGTTGGAAGCCGGACTGGAAGTTGGGTTGGAATGTGGGTTCGAAGTTGGGTTGGAAGTTGGGATGGAAGTTGAATTGGAGATTGGGATGGAAGGTGGGTGGGAAAATGGGTTGAAAGTTGGGTTGGAAGCTTCGTTAGAAGCTCGGTTGGATGTTGGGTTGAAAGTTGGATAAAAAGCTAGGTTAGAAGCTCGGTTGAAAGTTGGGATGGAAGGTGGGTTGAAAGTTAAGTTGGAAGCCGGACTGGAAGTTGGGTTGGAATGTGGGTTCGAAGTTGGGTTGGAAGTTGGGATGGAAGTTGAATTGGATGTTGGGATGGAAGGTGGGTTGGAAGTTGAGTTGGAAGCTGGGCTGGAAGTTGGGTTGGATGTTGGGTTGGAAGGTGGGTTGGAAGTTGGGCTGGAAGTTGGGTTGGAAATTGGGTTGGAAGTTGGGTTGGATGTTGGGATGGAAGTTGGGATGGAAGTTGGGTTTGAAGTTGGGATGAAAGTTGGGATGGAAGGTGGGTTGAAAGTTAAGTTGGAAGCCGGACTGGAAGTTGGGTTGGAATGTGGGTTCGAAGTTGGGTTGGAAGTTGGGATGGAAGTTGAATTGGATATTGGGATGGAAGGTGGGTTGGAAAATGGGTTGAAAGTTGGGTTGGAAGCTGCGTTAGAAGCTCGGTTGGATGTTGGGTTGAAAGTTGGATAAAAAGCTAGGTTAGAAGCTCGGTTTAAAGTTGGGATGGAAGTTGGGATTGAAGCTGGATTGGAAGATTGGTTGGAAATTTGGTTGGAAGTTGGGTTGGAAGCCGGATTGGAAATCGGGTTTGAAGTTGGGTTGGAAGTTTGGTTGGAAGCTGTGTTGGAAGTGGGGTTGGAGGTTGGGTTGGAAGCTTGTTGGAACTAAGGATGAAGGTTGGGCTGCAAGATGGGTTGGAAATTCGGCTGGAAGATGGGTTGGAAGTTGGGTTGGAAGTTGGGTTGGAAGTTGGGCTGGAAGTTGGGTTGGAAGTTGGGCTGGAAGATGGGTTGGAAATTCGGCTGGAAGATGGGTTGGAAGTTGGGTTGGAAGTTGGGTTGGAAGTTGGGCTGGAAGTTGGGTTGAAAGTTTTGTTGGAAGCTGGGTTGTATGCAGAGTTGGAAGTTGGCCTGGAAGTCGTCTTGGATGTTGGAATGGAAGTTGGGTGGAATTTGGGTTGAGATTGGATTGGAAGTTGTGCTCGAAGTTGTGTTGAAGGTTGGGTTGGAAGCAGGGTTGGAAGTTGGGTTGGAAGTTGGGCTGGAAGTTGGGTTGAAAGTTTTGTTGGAAGCTGGGTTGTATGCAGAGTTGGAAGTTGGCCTGGATGTCGTCTTGGATGTTGGAATGGAAGTTGGGTGGAATTTGGATTGAGATTGGATTGGAAGTTGTGCTCGAAGTTGTGTTGAAGGTTGGGTTGGAAGCAGGGTTGGAAGTTGGGTTTGAACGTGGGTTGGGAGTTGGGTTGGAAGTTGGACTGGAAGTTGGGATGGAAGTTGGGATGGAAGCTGGGTCGAAAGTTTGGCTGGAATTTGGGTTTGAGGTTGGATTAGAAGTTGGGTTGGAAGTTGGGTTGGAAGTTGGGTTGGAGGTTGAGTTGGATGTTTGGATGGAAGTCGGGATGGACGTTTGGTTGGATGTTGGGATGGAAGTTGGGATGGAAGTTGGGTTTGAAGTTGGGATGAAAGTTGGGATGGAAGGTGGGTTGAAAGTTAAGTTGGAAGCCGGACTGGAAGTTGGGTTGGAATGTGGGTTTGAAGTTGGGTTGGAAGTTGGGATGGAAGTTGAATTGGATATTGGGATGGAAGGTGGGTTGGAAAATGGGTTGAAAGTTGGGTTGGAAGCTTTGTTTAAGTTGGAAGCTGGATTGGAGGTTGGGATGGAAATTGGGCTGGAAGTTGGGTTGGAAAATGGGTTGAAAGTTGGGTTGGAAGCTTCGTTAGAAGCTCGGTTGGATGTTGGGTTGAAAGTTGGATTGAAAGCTATGTTAGAAGCTCGGTTTAAAGTTGGGATGGAAGTTGGGATTGAAGCTGGATTGGAAGATTGGTTGGAAATTTGGTTGGAAGTTGGGTTGGAAGCCGGATTGGAAATCGGGTTTGAAGTTGGGTTGGAAGTTTGGTTGGAAGCTGTGTTGGAAGTGGGGTT
>SZWC01002378.1:121850-156289 GCA_023375785.1 Penium margaritaceum
TTGAGATTGGATTGGAAGTTGTGCTCGAAGTTGTGTTGAAGGTTGGGTTGGAAGCAGGGTTGGAAGTTGGGTTTGAACGTGGGTTGGGAGTTGGGTTGGAAGTTGGACTGGAAGTTGGGATGGAAGTTGGGATGGAAGCTGGGTCGAAAGTTTGGCTGGAATTTGGGTTTGAGGTTGGATTAGAAGTTGGGTTGGAAGTTGGGTTGGAAGTTGGGTTGGAGGTTGAGTTGGATGTTTGGATGGAAGTTGGGATGGACGTTTGGTTTGAAGTTGGGATGGAAGTTGGGATGGAAGTTGGGTTGAACGTTGGCTTCGACGATGGGTTGGAAGTTGGGTTGGAAGTTGGGTTGGAAGTTGGGCTGGAAGTTGGGATGGAAGTTGGGATGGAAGCTGGGTCGAAAGTTTGGCTGGAATTTGGGTTTGAGGTCGGATTAGAAGTTGGGTTGGAAGTTGGGTTGGAAGTTGGGCTGGAAGTTGGGATGGAAGTTGGGATGGAAGCTGGGTCGAAAGTTTGGCTGGAATTTGGGTTTGAGGTCGGATTAGAAGTTGGGTTGGAAGTTGGGTTGGAAGTTGGGCTGGAAGTTGGGATGGAAGTTGGGATGGAAGCTGGGTCGAAAGTTTGGCTGGAATTTGGGTTTGAGGTCGGATTAGAAGTTGGGTTGGAAGTTGGGTTGGAAGTTGGGATGGAAGTTGGGTTGGAAGTTTGGTTGGAAGTTGGGTTGGACGTTGGGTTGGAAGCTGGGTTGGAAGTTGGGTTGGAAGTTGGGTTGGAAGTTGGGCTGGAAGTTGGGATGGAAGTTGGGATGGAAGCTGGGTCGAAAGTTTGGCTGGAATTTGGGTTTGAGGTTGGATTAGAAGTTGGGTTGGAAGTTGGGTTGGAAGTTGGGTTGGAGGTTGAGTTGGATGTTTGGATGGAAGTTGGGATGGACATTTGGTTTGAAGTTGGGATGGAAGTTGGGATGGAAGTTGGGTTGAACGTTGGCTTGGACGATGGGTTGGAAGTTGGGTAGGAAGTTGAATTGGACGTTGGGTTGGAAGTTGGGTTGGAAGTTGGGTTGGAAGTTTGGTTGGACTTTGCGTTAGACGTTGGGATGGAAAATGGATTTTGAAGTTGGGTTTCAAGTTGGGATGGAAGATGGGATGGAATTTGGGTTGGAAGTTGGGATGGAAATTAGGTTGAAAGTTGGGTTGGAAGTTGGGTTGGAAGTTGGGTTGGAAGTTTGGTTCGAAGTTTGGTTGGAACTTGGGTTTGAACTTGGGTTGGAAGTTGGGTTGAATGTTGGGTTGAAGGTTGGGCTGAAAGCTGGGCTGCAAATAGCGTTGAAGGTTGGATTGCATCCTGGTTTGGAAGTTGGGTTGGAAGTTGGATTGGTAGCTGGGTAGGAAGCTGGGTTGGATGTTCGAATGGAAGTTGGTTTGAACGTTGGGTTGTAAGTTGGGTTGGAAGGTGGGATGGAAGTTGGTATGAAGGTTGGGTTGGAAGTTGGGTTGCAAGTTGGGTTGGAAGCTAGGTTGGAAGTTGGGATGGAAGTTGGGATGGAATTTGGGCTGGAAGTTGGGTTGGAAGTTGGGTTGGAAGCTGGGTTGAGAGCTGGGCTAGAAGTACAGATGGAAATTGGGTTGGAAGCTGGGTTGGGAGTTGGGTTGGTAGTTGGGTTGGCTGTTGGGTTGGATGTTGGGTTGGAAGTTGAGTTTGATTTTGAGTTGAAACTTGGATTGGATGTTGGGTTGAAAGTTGGGATGGAAGTTGGGTTTGAAGTTGGGATGGAAGTTGCGATGGAACGTGGGTTGAAAGTTAGGTTGGAAGCTGGATTGGAAAATGGAATGGTACGTGGGTTCGAATTTGCGTTGGAAGTTGGGATGGAGGTTACATTGGATACTGGGATGGAAGGTGGGTTGGAAGTTGGGTTGGAATTTGGGTTGGAAGTTGGGTTGGAAAATGGGCTGAAAGTTGGGTTGGAATCTTGGTTAGAAGCTCGGTTGGATGTTGGGTTGAAAGTTGGATTGAAAGCTATGTTAGAAGCTCGGTTTAAAGTTGGTTTCGAAGTTGGGATGGAAGTTGGGTTGGAAAATGGATGGGAAATTTGGTTGGAAGTTGGGTTGGAAGCTGGATTGGGAATTGGGTTGGAAGTCGGGCTGGAAGTTTGGTTGGAAGCTTTATTGGAAGTTGGGTTGGATCTTGGGTTGGAAGTAGGGTTAAATGTTGGGTTCAAAGCTGGGTAGAAAGTTGGATCGGAAGTTGGGTTGCATGTTAGGTTGGAAGTTGGGTTGGAAGTTAGATTGGATGTTGGGTTGGATGTTGGGTTGGGAGTTGGGTTGGAAGTTGGGTCGAAAGTTGGGTTGGAAGTTGGGTAGGAAGCTGGGATGGAAGCATGGATGAAGGTTGGGCTAGAAGATGGGTTGGAAGTTGGGCTAAAAGATGGGTTGTAAGTTGGGTTGGAAGTTGGGCTGGAAGTTGGGCTGGAAGTTTGAATGGAAGTTGGGTTGGAAGATGGGTTGGAAGTTTGGATGGAAGCTGGGATGGAAGTTGGGTTGGAAGTTGGGGTAGAAGTTACGCTGGAATTTGGGTTGAAAGTTGGGTAGGAAGTTGGGATGAAAGTTGGGTTGGAAGCTGGTTTGGATGCTTGGTTGGAAGTTGGGATGGAAGTTTGGTTGGAAGTTGGACTGGAAGTTGTGTTGGAAATTGGGTTGGAAGTTGGGTGGAAGTTGGGTTGAGATTGGGTTCCAAGTTGGGTTAAAAATTGGGTTAGAAATTCGGTTGAAAGTTGTGCTGGAAGCTGCGTTGGAAGTTGGGTTGGAACGTGGTTTGGAAGTTGGGCTGGAAGTTGGGTTGGAAGTTGGGTTCGAAGTTGGGCTGGAAGTTGGGTTGGAAGTGTCCGAATCTTGATCACGACTCACACGGCTCAACCGGGTTCTCCTCGAACTCCCTGCCGTCATCCAACTCTTCCCTGGACACCCGATGAACGGGAAATGGAAAAGCTTGTCCGGACCCGCTTCACCTCCCGTATCTTGCCTCCCAAGCAACTCATATGGCCTTACCAAGCAGACCTTTTCGATCTAAACATCCGATTGTCCCAACCTGCCACGACCAACGTAAACGGACCTTCAATGCCAAGAAACGATCGTCAATACCTGCCGTCAACAGTCTTGCTCCCTTGTCGGTTTGCCATGGCGACCACCAAGGGTCGATAGAAGAAGCACGTCCTCCACTCCTCCTCGGAGGACTCCCAATACGACAAGATCATGCGGAGCCGCACCGCGCCTCTGCACTGCACAGACACAAAAGTAACAACAGCAGCACAATGGTGGATGCGGCTTCACATCTGCCACTGCCCGCCCTAATGGGTGTAGGCACCTGTTCTCTAGCTCTAGGTATAGCTAGTACTAAAACCAGGAGGACCCTTGTATTCACCTGCCGCAGTTAATACCTCCTTAGTATTCCTTCATCATCATTTCCTCAGTTCAGTTACGGGTCATTCTCCCATCGTTCTCATCACTCTTCTTATTGCCTCCACTCAATCACCTATCACTTCCGCAAAGTGTTCCATGTCCTCTGCTTCTTGTTAGCGCTCAGGCCTCTGAGCCTAAGGTAGTTGCACTTCCCAACTGTGCCTCAAAGCCGTTATGTGCTCCTCACTCGCCGCTGTGCCCGATCTGCGGTGGTCCTCTGTCTGCACTATAGTGCCTAATCCTTCTTCACTACTTATGTGCTACTATTTAGCACTCATCCTCATTGCTTCGTTGCCTTAGCTCCTTGTGCTGGCTTGTATTGCCCTCACGTTTTTGTTCATGCTGTGAAGTCATATTCCGTGAGCTTTTTGCACCTTTGTGGCAACTTCCGCGCCACTTGCTTCTTTACTCCGCGGCATGCTCCGCTGCTCCCATTTTCTGGACAGGAAGCTAGGTTAGATGCGGAGTTGGAAGTTGGGTTGGAAGTTGGGCTCGAAGTTGGGTTGGAAGTTGGGTTGGAAGGTGGGTTGGAAGTTGGGTTGGAAGTTGGGTTGGAAGTTGGGTTGGAAGCTTGATTGGAAGTTGTGCTGGAAGCTGGGATGGAAGTTGGGTTGGATGTTGGGCTGGAAGTTGGGATGGAAGCTTGGATGGAAGTTGGGTTGGAAGATGGGCTGGAATTTGGGCTGGAAATTTGGTTGGAAGTTGGGATGAGAGTTGGGTTGGAAGCTAGGTTGGAAGTTAGGTTGGGTGTTGGGTTGGAAATTGGGTTGGAAGTAGGGCTGGAAGTTGGATTGGATGTTGGGTTGGAAGCTGGGTTGGAAGTTGGGCTGGAAGTGGGGTTGGAAGTTGGGTTGAAAGTTGGGTTGGAAGCTGGGTTAAAAGCTGGGTTGGAAGCTGGATTGGAAGTTGGGTAGGAAGTTAGGTTGGAAGCTTGGTTGGAAGCTGGACTAGAAGTGTCAAAAGAATGCATGTATGAGAACAGCAGTAGCAGAGGCAAGCAAAAGCATCAGAACAAGTGCGACATCACCACCAAAGTGACGTAAGCGAGAGCGGTCCTAATGAGTTAGTCAGAGAGCTTGATAGAGGCCGAGAGGAGGTAGAACAGGTATTGAGAGAGATGGAGAGAAAGTCTGCGAGTGAGACAAGTGATGACTGGTTGAGGACTGAGCAAAGGAGTGAGAGTGATGAAGTGAAGAGTTGAGGACTGGGAGAGGGTGGCGAGGGCAGGAGTTGCGAAGTGCAAGCAGGGTGAAGACACGGCAGCAATGTCGTAGAACGAAAGGGGACCAGGAAGGGCATAACTGGTCTCGTTAACTCAAGGGAAATAACATCCTCGGTACAAAAGGGCAGAACAGGGTGAATAAGAAAAGAAACAGCTTCTTCCCGCTAGCCGGACGCGGGTGACAGGTGTCACTGTATAAAGGGATACGTTGTCCGTCGATTGAACGGTCATATGTCCGATGAACCGTTGGTCAAGTTGGTTCGGCGATTGACCGAGCCGTTACTGAGAACTCGGAGCTAGTCCGAGATATGGTCCCTCTGAGTGCCATATTTTATGTTTGTGACACCCCCCTTGAAGCAAGCAGGGAGAATGATTACTACCTGTGTGAGTACTTTCAGATTATCTTGGTGCCTGGTAAGAGCCTCATGCCGCCTGACGTCGGTGATCGTCCTAAGTGCTCCTCGGACCTGGCGTTTGACATCTGCATATACGAGACTCCTTGTGGCCCCTGTGATATGCCGGTCAACATAAAGGGGAGGGCCGAGGAGAGCATCAGTGATGCCAAAGTCATGGAGGAACTCGGGAAAGAGGAGGGTGAGGATGTCAACAACCCAGAGATCCACCGTCTCTAATCTTTCTTTGACAGTTAAGGCATGCAAGATAGTGATTCCTTCAGTTATTGGGGGGAGATTGGCATGATGGAAGAAACTAACGATGCATCATCGACCTCCGCGTCCGCCAGCTCCTCCTCCTAGTCAAGGAGCTGGAACCACTCCCCCTGTTTTGGAGTGTTCTCGACGCTCATGTTGTTGCTGCTGCTGCTGAAGCTCTGCTACTTGTCGAACTCGACGAGTAGCAGAGCGGCTACAGATGATTTATTGTGTGCACGGGTCCCAGAGCCGATACACCTTTTGTGCGCTATCGTAGCCGATGAACAAGCACGGCCTCGCCCGTGGTTCCAGCTTGTTGTCGCGTCGTTGCGCCGCTTGCACCATCGTGTGTGCCTTGCACCCGAACACCTTCAGTTGCGCCACGTTTGGCTTGCGCCCGCTCCAAACATCCAGCAGCGTCTTCCAGCCGCCCTTGCCCTTCAGCACCGTTGTTGGGGTGAGGTTGATGGTGTAGCTTGCTATACGCAGCCCACGTACTCTCTGTCATTGTCGCTGCGTAACGCTCTCACCTTTTAGCCAGTCTGCCTCTCCATCGTTGCGATGTACTCCTTCAGCCGGTCCAGGACCTTGCCTTTCCGCTTCATGAAGTACACGTACATCTTCGTGCTCTAGTCGTCAATGAAGGTGACGAAGTATCTAAAGCTGCCGTTATACGGTGTTTTGAGGGGTTCGTACACGTTGCTATGCACCACATCCAGCAGGTCATTTACGCGAGTCGCGTTCTAGTTGAATGGCTTGCGCCGCGCCTTGCCCAAAATGCAAGTGTTTCACTTTTTGTGCACTGCTGCACCTGCTGCCGCGTCAGCACCGTCGATGACGAGGCTGCGTACCATGTCGCACTTTGCCATCTCCTTAACGGTTGCGGGCGCCGAATGCCCCAACGGTCGGTGCCAGTGCTCAAGATCAGCGCTTCCTCTCTTGGCCATGTTGACAACGCGCTCTTGCAAATCTGTTCTGTCAGATGCTGCAGGGACCATCTTGGTCTCCACAATGTACAGACCGCCCTCGCGCTTCGCCTCCAGCACGACCTCACCGTCGCCGTTGATGCGCACCAGTGCGCCTTTCATGCGGAAGAGAACCTCATACCCTTTGTTTGTCAAGCGGCTGATACTCAAAATGTAAGCGAGGCCGGGGACGTGCTGTACATCACGAAGTGTGCACAGCTCCTTCTTACCGCCCACCACGACTTCCACCTCCACGTCGCCTTGGCCGGCCGCCGGCTCGGCTTTGTCGTTCGCGACCACCATTGACTTGGAGGACTTCTCATAGGCGACGAATCCCACCATCTCGACTTGGATGTGCTCCTCGATCCCGAAATCCAGGCACCGCCTGTTGGCCTTCTTGAGAAAGTGGTTCTTGTTCTCGTTGAGGAACGACCTGCCCTTGCTGTTTTTGCTGTCGGTCTTCGCCTCCTCTTGGCACTCATTGGTCCTATGGCCCTCATTGCCGCATTTGCGGTACGCACCTTTCTTGGTGTCTTTCTTGTGGCCGCCATTTCCGCCACTACCTCGGCCCCCGCTTCCGCCACCGCGCGTTTTGGTGACAAGGGCCAATGAGGAAGACAAGGACTCCCCGCAGCTCTGACACTACGCCTCGTTGCGGATGTACTCTGCGACCGCGTCATATGTGAGCTTGTCTTCCGACCATCCTCCAAGAACGGTGATGAGTGGACCCCAACTTTCAGGTAGGGGCATGAGGAGGACCATCGCTTGTAGCTGCTTGTCGATCTCTCACCCCACGTCATTGCATTGCAAGGCAAGCGACTCGATCTGCTGCATGGCGGAGATGACATCATCTCCCTCCGCGATTCTCACCATGAGGAGTCGCTTCATCACAATGATTTTGTCCGCGAGCAACTTGGATTGGTGGACGGCACGGAGCTTTTGCCAAGCTTCGGCTGCCGGATTGTAGCCTTGGAAGTAGCCCCACTGCGACTCGGCTGTCCCGGACACTAGGAGCATGAGCGTCTCCGTGTTCTTGTTTTCGAAGGCTTGCTTCTCTGCATTCGTAGCAATCGCCTCACTGGACACCTCCTTTCCCAGCATGACATCCGGTAGCCCGTGATGCGAGAGGTGCAGTTCGAGCTGCCACCTCCATAACCCGGCATATGTCATTGACCATGACCAAATAATTCCGAGATGGGAATGACGTTTTGGTAACACCAGGTATCAACCAGCAAGCACACAGACCTTCAATAGGTAGTGGCACGGTGTGGCTATAATATACAATGAACAACCAAAGTAGGCATACGTCACTCACCATGACCAAAGAATGTCACTATGTGCGGTCAATTTTAACAACGCATAACACGAGTCACAAATGGTTAGAGGGGAAAACAATCGTTTGTGAATACTAGATATTGACTAGCAAGTACAAAGACTGTCAATATGCAGTGGTACAGTGTGGCTACCGTGCACAGCGATCAACCAAAATATGCATGTGTCACTAACCATGACCAAATGTTTTCACTTCACGTGGTCAACGTTGACAACTCACAACAAGAGTCATAGATAGTCAGAGGGGGTAACAATGGATTGGGAACACTAGCTATCAACTAGAAAGCACAAAGACCTTCAATACGTGGTGGCATGGCGTGGCAAACATGTACAGTGACAAACCAAAGTAGGCATATGCCACTAACAATGACAAAAGGAATTTCACAGTGTGTGGTAAACGTTACAAACTCATTACACGAGTCACAAATGCTCACAGGGAAAACTATGGGTTGGGAACACTAGTGATCAACTAGCAAGTACAAAGACCTTCAACAAGTAGTGGCACGGTGTGGCTAGCGTGCACGGTGACCAAAGAAAGGATACATACGTCACTAACAATGACCAGAGAAGTCCACTAAGTGTGGTCAACATTGACAACTTATTACACGTGTCACAAATGGTCAGAGGGAGAGACAATGGACTGGTTATCCTATGTAACAACTACAACGGACAAGGAACTTCAATAAATGTTGGCACGGTGTGGCTACTATGAACACCAAACAACCAAACTAGGCATATGTTACTGACCATGACCAAAGAATTCCAATTTGAGTGTTCAACATTCACAACCCATAACACGAGTCACAAATGGTAAGAGGGGGAAACAATGACTTTGGAATATCTGTTTTCAACTAGCAAGTACAACGACCTTCAATAAGTAGTAGCACGGTGTGGCCACCATGCACAATGACCGACCAAAGTAGGCATATGTACTGCCTCTCAGCAAGGAAATCCGCTGTGTATGGTCAACGTTGACATTTCATAATACGAGTCACAAATGGTCAGAGGGGGGAACGATGGTTTGGGAACACCAAGTATCAACTAGGAAGCACAAGGACCTTCAATAAGTAGTAGCAAGGTGTGGCTACCATGTACAATGACCAGCCAAAGTAGGAATATATCACTAACCATGACCAAGAATGTCACTATGTGTGGTCCACTTTGACAACTCATAACACGAGTCACAAATGGTCAGATGGGGAAACAATGGTTTGTGAATAATAGTTGTCGACTGGCAGGTACAAAGATTATGAATATGCAGTGGCACAGTGTGGCTGCCGTGCACAACGGCCAACTAAGGTATGCATATGTCACTGACCATGACCAAAGAATTTCACTTCACGTGGTCAACGTTCACAACTCACAACAAGGGTCACACATGGTCAAAGGGGGTAACAGTGGTTGGGAACACTAGCTATCAACTAGAAAGCACAAAGACATTCAATACGTAGTGACAGAGCATGGCAACCATGTACTTCGACAAACTAAAGTATGCATACGTCACTAACCATGACCAAAAAAATTCCACAGTGTGTGGTCAACGTTAAAAACTCATAACACAAGTCACAAATGGTCAGAGGGGGAGACTATGAAATGGGAACACTAGCTATCAAGTAGCAAGTACAAAGTGCTTCAGTACTTTGTATCGACTAGAAAGGACAAAGAGCTTCAGTATGTGGTGGCACGTTATTACTACTATGCACACCGAACAACCAAACTAGGCATATGTCACTGACCATGACCAAAGCATTCCAATAGGGGTGTTCAACGTTCACAACCCATAACACGAGTCACAAATGGTCAGAGACGAAACAATGATTTTGGAATATCAGTTTTCAACTAGCAAGTACAATTACCTTCAATAAGTAGTAGCACGGTGTGGCCGCCATGCAAAATGACCGACCAAAGTATGCATGTGTACTGCCTCTCAGCAAAGAAATCCGCTGTGTGTGGTCAACGTTGACAACTCATAATACGAGTCAGAAATGGTCAGAGGGGGGAACGATGGTTTGGGAACACCAAGTATCAACTCGGAAGCACAAGGACCTTCAATAAGTAGTAGTAAGGTGTGGCTACCATGTACAATGACCAGCCAAAGTAGGCATGTATCACTAACCATGACCAAGAATGTCACTGAGTGAGGTCCACTTTGACAACTCATAACATATGTCACAAATGGTCAGATGGAGAAACATTGGTTTGTGAGTAATCGTTATCGACCAGCAAGTACAAGGATCATCAATATGCAGTGGCACAGTGTGGCTGCCGTGCACAACGACCAACTAAGATATGCATATGTCACTGACCATGACCAAAGAATTTCACTTCGTGTGGTCAACGTTTACAACTCACAACAAGGGTCACACATAGTCAAAGGGGGTAGCAGTGGTTTGGGAACACTAGCTATCAACTAGAAAGCACAAAGACCTTCAATACATAGTGACACGGCCTGGAAACCATGTACGTCAACAAACTTATGTAGGCATATGTCACTAACAACGACCAAAAGAATTCCACAGTGTGTGGTCAACGTTAAAAACTCATAACACAAGTCACAACTGGTCAGAGGGGGAGACTATGGGATGGGAACACTAGTTATCAAGTAGCAAGTACAAAGTGCTTCAGTACTTTGTATCGACTAGAAAGGACAAAGAGCTTCAGTACGTGGTGGCACGGTGTGGCCTCTATGCACACCGAACAACCAAAATAGGCATATGTCACTGACCATGACCAAAGAATTTCAGTATGGGTGGACAAAGTTGGGTTTGAAGCTCGGTTGGAAGCTGGGTTGGATGCCGGGTTGGAAGCTGGGTTCGAAGTTGTGTTTGAAGATGGGTTCAAAGTTGGGTTGGAAGTTGGGTTGTAAGATGGGTTGGATGTTGGGTTGGAAGCTGGGTTGGATGCCGGGTTGGAAGCTGGGTTCGAAGTTGTGTTTGAAGATGGGTTCAAAGTTGGGTTGGAAGTTGGGTTGTAAGATGGGTTGGATGTTGGGTTGGAATTTGGGTTGGAAGTTGGGTTGGATGATGGGACGGAAGTTGGGCTGGAAGTTGGGTTTGAAGTTGGGATGGAAGTTGGATTGAAAGTTGGGTTGGAAATTGGGTTGACCGGCGGGCTGGAATTTGAGTTGGACGGTGGGTTCAAAGTTGGGTTGGAAAATGGGTTGGAAGTTGGGTTGGAAGTTGGGTTGGAAGTTGGATTGGATGTTGGGTTGGAAGCTGGTTGGAAGTTGGGATGGAGGTGGGATGGAAGTTGGGTTGGAAGTTGGGTTGGAAGTGGGGTTGGGAGTTGGGTTGGAAGTTGGGTTGTAATTTGGGATGGAATCTGGGTTAGAACATGGGTTGGAAGTTGGGTTGGATGTTTGGCTGGAAGCTGGGTTGGAAGTTGGGCTGGAAGTTGGTTTGGATGTTGGATTACAAGTTAGGATGGAAGTTGGGATGGAAGTTGGGGTGGAAGTTGGGTTGGAAGTTGAGTTGGAAGTTTGGTTTGAGCTTGGGTTGGAAGTAGGGTTGAAAGCTGAGTTGGAAGCTGGGTTGGAAGTTATGTTGGAACGTAGGTTGGAAGTTGGATTGGAATTTTGGTTGCAAGTTGGGATGGAAGCTGGGATGGAAGTTGGGTTGGAAGATGGGTTGGAAGTTGGGTTGGAAGCTGGGTTGGATGTAGGGCTGAAAGTTGGGTTGGAAGCTTGATTGGAGGTTGGGTTGGGAGTTGGATTGGAGTTTGGATAAGTTGGGCTGGAAGTTGGGTTGAAAGCTGGGTTGGACGTTGGGATGAATGTTGGGATGGAGGTTAGAATGGATGTTAGGTTTGAAGTTGGGTTGGAAGTTGGATTGGAAGTTGGGTTAGAAAATGGCTTGGACGTTGGGTTGGAAGTTGAGTTGGAAGTTGGGTTATAAACTGGGTTGGATGTTGGGCTGGAAGTTGGGCACGAAGTTGGGATGGAAGTTGGACTGGAAGTTGGGATGGAAGTTAGGTTTCAACTTGGGTTGGAAGTTGGGTTGGAAGGTGGGTACAAAGTTGGGTTAGAAGTTGGATTACAAGTTGGGTTGAATGTTGGGATGGGATCTGGGTTGGAAGTTGGGTTGGAAGTGTGAACCGAGGGGTGCCCGGCGTGACGGTCACACGCCGAGCCCTTGGGATAAACCTCCCAATCCTCGATCCCTTGGTGTGTGGGCCAACCCTTGAGATGTCGCACGACCCTCTCCTAGCAGCAAGACCGCTGCTAGTGACCGAGGCTCCCGCCGTGCGACTCTCCCGGCGGCGTTTGTACCAAGGTGCGCTGCGGAAGACTTGTAGGATCGAATGGACGTGTGCGAGGGAATGCTTGGAACGCGAGGAAAGTTGGCCAAGGAATGAATCCTTTAGACTCGATAGATCAGTACAAGGCAATGTACATAGTCTCTGGGTAAGATTGGCATGCCTAGATCAACCCCTAGGTTTCCTTATGTACCAGCCCCTATGGGGTAGCCGGAATCTACTCAGTGCTCCGAAGCCCTTTATCAAGGTGCAATTATGCAAATAACACATGCATCATGTGGTACGCGACGAGAGCTTTCCAACGTACCAACGAAAGTCTCAATCCATGAAGAAACAGCTAAGTTATGGCCGTTTGAGTGCACCACGCGTGACGGCCGCTGGCAGCACCGCCAGCGGAGGTCACGGCCGCCCGAATCGCCCTTGCTTGCGAATGCAGCTCCGGCCGCCATCCCGAAGCGCCCATGGACCCCAATGAACCTTGCCTCATTGGCTCAACGTCCATCCAGGGGCGCTTTGGCTGCAGTGGGCGAGAAAGTCGCTCCGCCGTGCTCGGGGTCGAACCGGTATGTCTCCTGTTTTCTAGAGGTGTGCCTCCCACCGTTGCACGGCCGTATCTTTCTCGTCCCTGCACCAAATGACCCGGTTCTTGGGTTGACTTCGCACGGTTTTTCATGTAGAATACAATGGGAGTATCAACGCATGCATCTGACCTTAGCATGATGACGTAATCACCGCCTCGACCGGCAGCTCCCATAACATCACCCCCCCTCCGAGGGCGCACCGTCCCGGTGCGCTCCTGGTACGCTCGGAGGACCGTGTTGACAGCACCGCCCCTGTGGAAATCGGTTTCGGGGACCCAGCAGTTGTGCTCAGGCCCATAGCCGAGCAATTGCACCAGGTATTGCCACCCGTTACCGCGCCGACGGTGCCCGAGAATCTTCTCAACCACATACTCCTCTTCAGCCTCCACCAAGACCGGTGGNTCTTGGGTCGATTTCGCACGGTTTTTCATGTAGAATACAATGGGAGCATCAAAGCATGCATCTGACCTCAGCATGATGACGTAATCACCGCCTCGACCGGCGGCTCCCATAACATCACCCCCCCCTCCGAGGGCGCACCGTCCCGGTGCGCTCCTGGTACGCTCGGAGGACCGTGTTGACAGCACCGCCCCTGTGGAAATCGGTTTCGGGGACCCAGCAGTTGTGCTCAGGCCCATAGCCGAGCAATTGCACCAGGTATTGCCACCCGTTACCGCGCCGACGGTGCCCGAGAATCTTCTCAACCACATACTCCTCTTCAGCCTCCACCAAGACCGGTGGGGGAGGGGCCTGGCCCCGCGCCGCGAACTGCACGTCCGGCTCCTTGTAGGCCTTGAGAAGAGAAACGTGGAATACGGGATGGATCCCATAGTGGTCCGGCAGCTCCAACTCGTAGCTCACCGCGGACTGCTTCTCTTTGACCGGAAAAGGGCCCACCCACCGTGGCTTGAGCTTGTCGCTGCCCACCCCCGCCAGCTGCAGGTTCCACGAGCTCAGCAGCACCTGTTGTCCCACCGAGAACTCCTTGGCTGTCTGGTGCTTGTCCGCTTGCCGCTTCATCTGCTGCTGCGCCTTGTATAGCGCCTCGCGGACACTGCGCCACACCTTTGTGAAGTCACTTGTAAACTGCTGCACCGCAGGTAGGTCCGACGCCGTTGCCATGTATGAGGGACATGCCGGCTGCACCCCATACACTACCTCAAAGGGGGACCGCCCCGTAGAGGCATGCACTGCTGAGTTATAGGCAAACTCAGCCACCAGGAGCTTGCATTCCCATCCCTCGTCATCCGGCTCCAAGTTCCCCCGCAGTAGTTGCTCCATGGTCTGATTGGTGCGCTCAGTTTGGCCATTCATTTGGAGATGGTAGGCCGATGAAAGAGCCACACGGGTGCCTAGCTTCTTGAAGAGTTCCTCCCAAAACCGGGAGGTGAAGCGCGGGTCGCGGTCCGAGACCATGCACTTGGGCACCCCGTGCAGTTTGATGACGTGTTGCAAGAGGAGTTGAGCCGTCTCTGCTGCCGTGACCTTCTCCGCACATGGGATAAAGTGCGCCATTTTGCTGAACCGGTCCACCACGAACAGCACCATGGTGTTGCCCGTTGCGTTCCGTGGAAGACCCCCCCACAAAATCAAGTGAGATGTGTGTCCACGGACGTTCCGGCACCGGTAGCGGCTGCAGCTCCCCTGGCGCCCGTGTCCTCCGTGACTTGATTCTTTGGCACGTGTCACAGCTGCTCACATACTCCTTACAATCTGCTCCCATCATCGCCCACCAATATTGGTGCGCAAGCGTCTTGAAGGTCTTGTCATGGCCAAAATGACCACTGTAGTGCAAGTCATGCGCCTCTTCCAACAGCGCTTGCCGCAATGACGGACTCCGCGGCACCACAATCTGGTTCCCCTTCTCACGCCGCCAATACCGGCCGTCCCACTTGCACCCCTTCACCGTACTTTTGGCAAAGTCCTCGTCCTCCGTATACCCGTGTGCAAACAGGCTGCGGATGATTGGAGATCCTGCCAGCACCGTGATCACATGCACGCCCAAGTCCGGGCGACGCGAAAGCAGGTCCGCTGGGTTGATCCTCCCTGGTTTGTACTAGATCTCGTAGTCGAAGCCGCCCTC
This sequence comes from Penium margaritaceum, assembly GCA_023375785.1. NCBI lineage: Eukaryota > Viridiplantae > Streptophyta > Zygnematophyceae > Desmidiales > Peniaceae > Penium > Penium margaritaceum. Next base: position 136,388 of record SZWC01002378.1, read on the forward strand.
CAGCAGCTCCATCCACCGTGCTTGACGACGACTCAGGTTCGGTTGCGACTTGAGGTACTTGAGCGTGTAGTTGTCCGTGTGCACCACACACCGCCGCGCCTCAAGGTAGCACCTCCATTGCTTGAAGGCCTGGACCACCGCGAGCATCTCCTTCTCGTGGATTGGGTAGTTGAGCTCAGCCCCTTTCAGCTTCTTGGAGTAGTACGCAATGGGCTGCAACCCCTTCCCTTGGTCCTGCATCAGCACCCTGCCGATCGCATAGTCGCTTGCGTCCGTCGCCAACACGTACTCCTTGCTCGTGTCCGGATGCACCAACACCGGGGCTTGACACATGGCAGCCTTCATTGCACCGAAGGCTTGCCCCTCCTTTGCTCCCCACTCCCATTGGTACCTTTCTTGAGCAAGTATGTCAAGGGTGCTCCCATTGCCGCGTGCCCCCGGATAAACCTCCGATAGTAGTTCGTAAAACCCAGAAAAACCTGGATGTCACGCACGCACGCCGGCTCTGGCCACTCCTGCACTGCTTCCACCTTTTTTGGGTCCATGCGGATTCCTCTCCCGCTGACAATGTGCCCGAGGAACTCCACCTCCTGCTTGGCGAATTCACACTTGCTGAGCTTGGCAAACAGCCGCTCCTTTCTCAACACTTCCATCACCGTCCGCAGGTGCTCTTGGTGCTCCTCCATCGTTCGCGAGTAGACAAGGATGTCGTCGAGGAAGACAACCACGAACTGGTCCAAGTAGGGGTGGAACACCCGGTTCATCAACGCCATGAATGTAGCAGGAGCATTCGTTAGCCCAAAAGGCATCACGAGATACTCAAAGTGTCCATAGCGCGTCCGAAACGCAGTTTTTTCCACATCCTCCTCCGCAATGCGGATTTGGTGGTACCCCGACATCAAGTCCAGTTTGCTAAAGCCGCGTGGGCCTCGTAGCTGGTGAAATAGCTCATCGGCCCGCGGCAACAGGTAGCGGTTCTTCACCGTGATGTTGTTGAGCGCCCGGTAGTCCACGCACATCCGCAGCTCCCCTGATTTCTTCTTGACGAACAGCACCGGTGCCGCGTACGGAGACACCGGCGGTCGAATGAAGCCCTGGTTCACCAATTCCCCCAACTGCTTCTTGAGCTCCGCAAGTTCCGCGTCGCTCATGCGGTTGTAAGACCGCACCGTTGGCGATGCGCTCCGCCGCCGAGACCAACTCCGCAAAGGTCCGCAACCCGAGCACCGCGAGTTCGCGTTGGACATGCGGCTTCAGGGCGTCGTGGTAGCGGTCGTACGCCTCCGCGTCCAAGAGGTCGTCAATCTGTGCCGCCAAGGCCATGAAATGTGCGGTGTAGTCCTGGACCAATCAGCCTTGCTTGACGTGCTTGATCTTGTCACGTGCGACCCGGCTACCGTTGAGGAGGTCGAAATGCGCCTGGAGCATCGTCTCAAATTACTCCCACGTCTCTGGCTTCTCCGTCAACGCCCGTGCACCGAGCTGCACTTCCCGCCCCAGCGGTAGACTCAACAGTGGCTGAAGCCGTGTCCCGGCCCCCAGCCCGTTCGGCGATCCAGCGGCGTCCTGCCGGCACAATGCGGACTACCACTGCAATGCCATTCCCCGGAGTAGCGTAGGCGCATACTCCAGTCTTGTGGCATCCTCCCCCACGGGAACGTCCAACGCCGTGAAGTACGAGTTCACCGTGAAGAGCCACTCGCGCGCACTGCCCTTGCCAGTGTAGAACTCCGGCTCCTTCGGCTTGGGCCGCCGAAAGGCAGGTGCGGATGCCAATGCAACACCCCCCAATGCACTGCTCCCTTGGCCGACGTACCTCGCCTCAACCTCCGCATGCAGCTGCTGGTTCTCTTGACGCAGCTCGTCAAGAGCACGCCGGATCTCCTCCATGAGGTATGCCTGGTCGTACGCTGCTGCCGCCATGGTTCCGGTTGTGACGAAAAAATTCTGGCCAAACGCAGTTGTGGCATATTTGCTGCCTCCCTTGGGTCCGCGCAAAGACCGAGCGAACGTCCACGTGGCTCTGATACCAAATGTGAACCAAGGGGTACCCGGCGTGACGGTCACACGCCGAGCCCTTGGGATAAACCTCCCAACCCTCGACCCCTTGGTGTGTGGGCCAACCCTTGAGATGTCGCACGACCCTCTCCTAGCAGCAAGATTGCTGCTAGTGACCGAGGTTCCCGCCGTGCGACTCTCCAGGCGGCGTTTGCACCAAGGTGCGCTGCGGAAGCCTTGTAGGATCGAATAGACGTGTGCAAGGCAATGCTTGGAACACAAGGAAAGTTGGGCAAGGAATGAATCCTTTAGACTCGATAGATCAGTACAAGGCAATGTACATAGTCTCTGGGTAAGATTGGCATGCCTAGATCAACCCCTGGGCTTCCTTATGTACCAGCCCCTATGGGGCAGGCGAAATCTACTCAGTTTTCCGAAGCCCTTTATCAAGGCGCACTCATACAAATAACACATGCATCATGTGGTACGCACTGAGAGCTTTCCAACGCACCAAAGAACGCCTCAATCCGCGAAGAGACGGCTAAGTTACGGTCGTTTGGGTGCTCCACGCGTGACGGCCGCTGGCAGCACCGCCAGCGGAGGTCACGGCCGCCCGAAGCGCCCTTGCTTGCGAATGCAGCTCAGGCCGCCATCCCGAAGCGCCCATGGACCCCAATGAACCTTGCCTCATTGGCTAAACGTCCATCAAGGGGCGCTTTGGCTGCAGTGGGCGAGAAAGTTGCTCCGTCGTGCTCGGGGTCGAACCGGTACGTCTCCTGTTTTCTGGAGGTGTGCCTCCAACCTTTGCACGGCCGTATCTTTCTCGTCCCTGCACCAAATGACCCGGTTCTTGGGTCAATTTCGCACGGTTTTTCATGTAGAATAGAATGGGAGTATCAAATGATGCATCTGACCTCAGCATGATGACATAATCACCGCCTCCACCGGCGGCTCCCATAACAGGAAGGTGGGATGCAATTTGGGTTTGAGGATGGATTAAGAGCTGGGTTGGAAGTTCGGTTGGAAGGTGGGATGGAATTTGGGATGGAAGTTGGGTTGGAAGTTGGGTTGGATACTGGATTGGAATTTGGGCTGGAAGTTGGGTTGGAAGTTGGGTTGAACGTTGGAGTGTAAGTTGGGTTGGATGTTGGGCTGGAAGTTGGGTTGGAAGTTGTGTTGGAATTTTGGATGGATGTTGGGTTGGAAGCTGGGCTGGAATTTGGGTTGGAAGTTGTGTTGGAAGTTGGGATGGAAGTTGGGTTAGAAGTTAGGTTGGGAGTTTGATTGGAAGTTGGGCTGGAAGTTGCATAATAAGTTGGGTTGGAAGTTGGGTTTGAATTTGTGATGGAAGGTAGGTTGGAAGTTGGGTTGGATATTGGGCTGGAAGTTAGGTTGGATGTTGGGTTGGAAGTTGGGTTGGAAGTTGGGTTAGAAGTTGGGATGGAGGTGGGATGGAAGTTGGGTAGAAATTTGGGTTGGAAGTTGGAATGCAAGTTGGATTGGAAGTTGAGCTTGCAGTTGGGTTGAAAGTTGGGTTGGAAGCTGGTTTGGATGCTGGGCTAGAAGTTGGGTTGGAAGTTGGTTAAGAAGTTGGGTTGGAAGTTTGGTTGGAAGTTGGGATGGACGTTGGGATGGTGGTTGGGAGTTAAGTTATGTTGGAAGTTGGGTTGGAAGATGGGTTGGAAGTTTGGTTGAATGTTGAACTGGAAGTTGGGTTGGATGTTGGGTTGGAAGTTGGATAGGAAGTTGTGTTAGAAGTTGCGTTGGAAGTTGGATTGGAAGCTGGATTGGAAGTTGGGTTGGATGTTGGATTGGAACTTGGGTTGGAAGTTGCGTTGGAAGTTGGGTTGGAACGTGGGTTGGACGATGGGTTGGAATTTGGGTTGGAAGTTGGGTAGAAGTTGGGATGGAAGTTGGGATGGAAGTTGGGTTGGAAGTTGGGTGGGAAGCTCACTTGGAAGTTGGGTTGGAAGTTGGATTGGATGTTGGATTGGAAGTTGGGTTGGATGTTGGATTGGAAGTTGGGTTGGAAGTTGGGTTAGAAGTTGGATGGAGGTGCCATGGAAGTAGGGTTGGAATTTGGTTGGAAGTTGGGTTGGGAGTTGGGTTCAAAGTTGGGCCGGAAAATGGGTTGAAAGTTGGGTTGGAAGCTGGGTTGGATGCTGGGTTGGAAGTTGGGTTGGAAGTTGGGTTGGAAGTTGAGTTGGAAGTTGGGCTGGAAGTTGGGCTGGAAGTTGTGATGGAGGTTGGGATTGCGGTTAGGATAGAAGTTGTATTGGAAGTTGGGTTATAAGTTGGGTTGGAACTTGGAATCGAAAATGGACTTGACGTTGGATTGGAAGCTGGGTTGGAATTTGGGTTCAAAATTAGAATGGAAATTGGATTGGAAGCTGGGTTGAAAGTTGTGTTGGAATCAAGGTTGGAAGTTGTGTTGGAACTTGGGTTAGAGGTTGTGTCAGAAGTTGGGTTGGAAGTTGGGTTGGAAGTTGGGGTGGAGGATTGGATGAAAGTTGGATTGGAAGCTCCGTAGGAAGATGGGTTGGAAGCTGGATTGGAAGTTAAGTTGGAAGTTGGGCTGGAAGTTCGGATGGAAGCAGTGATGGAAGTTGGATTGGGAGCTATGTTGGATGTTGAGCTGGAAGTCGAATTGGATGTTGGGTTCCAAGTTGGGTTTGAGGTTGGATTGGAATTGGGTTGGAAGGTGGGTTGTGTTTTGGGTTGGAACTTGGGTTGGAAATTGGGATGGTGGTTGGGATGGAAGTTGGGTTGGAAGTTGGGTTGGAAGTTTCGTTGAAAGTTATGATAGAAGTTGGGTTGCAACTTGGATTGGAAATTGGGCTGGAAGTTGGATTTGAACTAAGGATGGAAGTAGGGATGGAAGTTGGGGTTGAAGTTGGGTTAGAATTTGGGTTGGAAGCTGGATTGGAAGTTGGATTGGAAGTTGCGTTGGAAGTTGGGTTGGAAGTTGGGTCGAAGGTTGGGTTGGAAATTGAGTTGGAAGCTGGTTTTGAAATTGGGTTTGAAGGTTGGCTGGAAGTTGGGTAGGAAGTTGGGTTGGAAGTTGGGTTGGAAGTTGGGTTGGAAGTTGGGATGGAAGTTGGGCTGGAAGTTGGGTTGGATATTGGGATGGGAGATGGGATGGAAGTTGGGTTTGAAATTGGGATGGAAGTTGGGATGGAAGTTGGGATGGAAGTTGGGTTGGAAATTGGGTTGGACGTTGGGTTGAAAGTTGGGTTATAAGTTGGATTGGACGTTGGATTGGAAGTTGAGTTGGAAGTTGGGTTGAAAGTTGGATTGGAAGTTGGGTTGAAAGTTGCGTTGGAAGCTGGGTTATATGCTGTGTTAGAAGTTGGTCTGGAAGTTGTGTTGGAAGTTGGGTTGGAAGTTGGGTGGAATTTGTGTTGAGATTGGATTGGAAGTTGGGTTGGAATTTGGGTTGAAACTTGGGTTGGAAGCTGGGTTGGAAGTTAGGTTGGAATGAGGGTAGGAAGTTGGGTTGGAAGTTGCGTTGGAAGTTGGGTTGGAAGATGTGATGGAAGTTGGGTTGGAAGTTGGGTTGGAAGTTGGGCTGGAAGTTTGGTTGGAAGTAGGGTTGGAAGTTGGGTTGGAACTTGGGCTGAAAGTTGGGTTGGAAGCTGGGTTAGAAGCTGGGTTGGAAGTTAAGTTGGAAGTTGGGTTGGATGTTGGATTGGAAGTTGGGTTGGAAGTTTTGTTGGAAGTTGGGTCTGAATTTGGGTTGGAAGTTGGGTTTGATGTTGGGATGGAAGTTGGGATGGAAGTTGGGTTGGAAGTTGGGTTGGAAGCTGGGTTGGAAGTTTGGTTGGAAATTTGATTGCAAATTTGGCTGGAAGTTGGGTTGGAAATTGGCTTGGAAGTTGAGTTGAATGTTGGGTTGAAATTTGGGTTGATTGCTAAGTAGAAAACTGGGCTGTAAGTTGGATTGCATGTTGGTTTGGAAGTTGCATTGGAAGTTGAGTAGGACGTTGGGTTGGAAGTTGGGTTGGATGTTGGGTTGAAAGTTGGGTAGGAAGTTGGGTTCAAAGCTGGGATGGAATTTAAGATGAAGGTTGGGTTGGAACTTGGGCTGGAAGTTGGGCTGAAAGTTGGGCTGGAAGTTGGGATGGAAGTTGGTATGGACATTGGATTGGAAAGTGGGTTGGAAGTTGGGTTGGAAGATGGGTTGGAAGTGGGGGCGGAAGTTTGGTTGGAAGTTGGGTTGGAGCTTGGGTTGGAGGTGGGATGGAAGCTGGGATGGAAGTTGGGTTGGAAGTTGGGTTGGAATTGGGGTTGGAATTTGGGCGTGAAGTTGGGTTGGAAGTTCAGTTGAAAGTTTGGTTGGAAGGTTGGTTGGAAGTTGGGATGGAAGTTGAAGTTGAAGTTGGGATGGAGGTCGGGATGGAAGTAGGGTTCAAAGTTGGGTTGGACGGTGGGTTGGATGTTGGGCTGGACGTTGGGTTGGACGTTGGGTTGAAAGCCAGGTAGAAATATGGGTTGGAAGTTGGCTTGCATGTTGGATTGGAAGTTGGGATGGAAGTTGGGATGAAGGTTGGGTTGAAAGTTGGGTTGGAAGTTGGGTTGGAAGTTGGGTTGGAAGTTGGGTTGGAAGTTGGGTTGGATGTTTTGTTGGAAGTTGGGTTGGAAGTTGGGTTTGATGTTGGGATGGGAGTTGGGATGGAAGTTGGGTTTGAAGTTGGGATGGAAGTTGGGATGGAAGTTGGATAGGAAGTTTGGTTGGAAGTCGGGTTGAAAGTGGGGTTGGAAGTTGGGTTGGGAGTTAGGCTGGAAGTTGGGCTGAAGTTTGATTGGAAGTTTGGTTGGAAGTTGGGTTGGAACTTGGGTTGGAAGTTGAGTTGAACGTTGGGTTGAAAGTTGGGCTGAAAGCTAGGAAGAAAATTGGGTTGTAGGTTGGGTTGCAGGTTGGGTTGGAACTTGGATGGGAAGTTGAGTAGGGAGTTGGGTTGGACGTTCGGTTGGATGTTGGGTTGAAAGTTGGGTTGGAAGTAAGGTTGATAGTTGGGATGGAATTTGGGATGAAGGTTGGGTTGGAACTTGAGCTGGAAGTGGGGTTAGACGTTGGACTGGAAGTTGGGATGGAAGTTGGGACGGAATTTGGGTTGGAAGGTGGGTTGGAAGTTGGGTTGGAAGCGGGGTTGGAAGTGGGGCCGGAAATTTGGATGGAAGTTGGATTGGAAGTTGGGTTGGAGTTGGGATGGAAGCTGGGATGGAAGTTGGGTTGGAAATTAGGTTGGAATTTGGGTTGGAAATTGGGCAGGAAAATGGGTTGGAAGTTGGGTTGGAAGTTGGGTTGGAAGTTGGGTTGGAAGCTGGGTTGGATGTTGGGATGGAAGTTGAAGATGAAGTTGGGATGGAAGTAGGGTTGAAAGCTCGGTTGGACGGTGGGTTGGATGTTGGGTTGGAAGTTGGGTTGGACGTTGGGCTGGAAGTTGCGTTGGAAGATGGGTTGGAAGTTGGGTTAGATGTTCGGTTGGATGTTGGGTTGGAAGTATGGATGGAAGTGGGGTTTGAAGTTGGGATGGTAGTTGGGTTGGAAATTGGGTTGAGAGTTGGGTTGGAAGTTTTGTTGGACGTTTGGCTGAGAGTTGGGTTGGAACTTGGGTTGGACGTTGGGTTGAATGTTGTGTAGAAAGTTGGGTTGAAAGTTGGGATGAAAGCAGAATAGAAGTTTGGGTTGGAGGTTGGCTTGCATGTTGGATTGGAAGTTGGGATGGAAGTTGGGATGAAGGTTGGATTGAAAGTTGGGTTGGAAGTTAGATTGGAAGTTCGGTTGGAAGTTGGGATGGAAGTTGGGATGGAATTTGGGATGGAAGTTGGGTTGGAAGCAGGGCTGGAAGTTGGGCTGGAAGTTCGGATGGAAGTTTGGTTGGAAGGTGGATTGGGAGTTTGGATGGAAGCTGGGATGGAAGTTGGGCTGGAAGTTGGGTTGAAAGTTGGGTTGGAATTTGGGTTGGAAGTTGGGTTGCAAGTCGGGTTGGAAGTTGGGTTGGAAGTTAGGTTGGATGTTGGGATGGAAATTGGGATGGACGTTTGGTTTGAAGTTGGGATGTAAGTTGGGATGGAAGTTGGGTTAAAAGTTGGGTTGGACGGTGGGTTAGAAGTTTGATTGGAAGTTGGGTTGGACGTTGGGTTGGAAGTTGAGTTTGATTTTGGGTTGAAAGTTGGGTTGGAAGTTGGGTTGAAAATTGGGTTGGAAGCTGGGTATGATGCTGAGTTGGAAGTTGGGCTGGAAGTCGTGCTGGAAGTTGGTTTGGAAGTTGGGTGGAATTTGGGTTGAGACTGGATTGGAAGTTGTGTTGGATGTTGGGTTGGAAAAGGGGTTGAAATGTGGGTTGGAAGTTGGGTTGGAAGTTGGGTTGGAAGTTGGGTTGGAAGTTGGGATGGAAGTTGGGTTGGAAGTTGGACTGGAAGTTGGGTTGGAAGTTTGGATGGAAGTTGGGTTTGATGTTGGGATGGAAGCTGGGGTGGACGTTTGGTTTGAGGTTGGGATGGAAGTTGGGATGGAAGTTGGGTTGAAAGTTGGATTGGACGGTGGGTTGAAAGTTGGGTTGGAAGTTGGGTTGGACCTTGGGTTGGAAGTTGGGTTGGAAGTTGGGTTGGACATTGGGTTGGACGTTGGCATGGAAGTTGGGATGGAAGTTGGCTTTGAAGTTGGGATGGAAGTTGGGATGTGTTGGAATGATGCTCCTCGCCATGGCAGGAGTGACTCGAAAAAGGAACACCAAAAAGACAAGCCTTAGTGGCTAAGTGGTTTATGGTGTCCACCTCTAGAGGCAGGGGCCAGGGTTCAAGTCCCACAAGATGAAATTCTGCGCTGCCTCAATGGAGATGGAAAATAGATACCAGGAAGCTAGCTCAACCTGTAGAGTTCCTCTTTAAGTTTCTAGAAGGCCAGGTCAGGGTCCAGGAAGGTGGCACACCTTCTAGAAGGGCTGACTTGTCCTACAAGCCATCTAGAGGTGTCTTGGTCTTCTGGACACCTTCCCTCCTACTAGAAGCAAGCTGAGGAATATAGGAAGGGGCAGAAGCTTCTAGAGGAGGGAAGGGATGCCTTCCTATGTGGGAAAAGGACAGCCTACCAGGGAGCACTCTAGAATCCATAGAATCTGCTAGGAAGCTCCAAATCTGGCATGCTTTGATGTTCTAGAAAGCTTAGATCAGTGGCAAGAAAATTGCACTGCTTGTAAGCCTTGATCAAGTGTTCATTGCCAGTCAATTGAGGCCAAAACCATTGCCTCACTCTCTGACCAGATTTTGCCATCCTTGGAACCAGTTGCCTCCAGTGTTTCAGTCTCTGCAAAAACGGTTGGTGGTGTGAACCAGCCACTGCCAGGGACCCTCCAGGGTGCACACTCACCCTCAGGTCAACAAAGGGTTATGGGTCCACGCCTCTATGTGGTCCAAAGCCAGCTTGATTTCACGCTTCCAACAGCAAGACAAAGCAACTAGCGAGCAAGAGACCAACCGCGCTGTCCTTAAGTTTGATGGGACAGGCTTTGCCTTGTGGAGGTGGCAGTTTGAGGTCTTCCTCGACAACAAGGGACTACTTGAGCTCGTAAAAGGTCATGAGACTACTCCGCCGGAGACTGCAACGACTTAGGTGAAGGAGGCATACAAGAAGCGCAACAAAAAGGCGTTGGCGCTCCTTGTGTCCGCGTTATGCCCACCACAACTTGGGCACATCCAAGGATGCACCCTGGCCGCAGACGCCTGGTCAAAACTTTGCTCCATCTACCAATCAAGCAACCTTGCTAATCAGCTCTTCATCTTCAAATGGCTCGTCACCCTCCGAGCCAATGAAGGCGGCAACATCATGGANACTACTCCGCCGGAGACTGCAACGACTTAGGTGAAGGAGGCATACAAGAAGCGCAACAAAAAGGCGTTGGCGCTCCTTGTGTCCGCGTTATGCCCACCACAACTTGGGCACATCCAAGGATGCACCCTGGCCGCAGACGCCTGGTCAAAACTTTGCTCCATCTACCAATCAAGCAACCTTGCTAATCAGCTCTTCATCTTCAAATGGCTCGTCACCCTCCGAGCCAATGAAGGCGGCAACATCATGGAGATCATGCAGCAGATTGAGTCCCTCGCAGCGGAGTGCGTGGCAACGGGTTGGGATGTCGACTATTAGTTGCAAGCTATGATCCTCCTTCTGGCCTTGCCAGATAGTTGGAGTCCCATGATCACAGTCCTTGGTGGCTGGCCTTCCGACGAGCTGAAGTATCCGCAGGTTGCTGAGTGTTGGAATGATGCTCCTCACCATGGCAGGAGTGACTGTAAAAAGGAACACCAAAAAGACAAGCCTTATTGGCTTAGTGGTTAATGGTGTACAGCTATAGAGGCAGGGGCCCGGGTTCAAGTTCCACAAGATGAGTTTCTGTCCTGCCTCAACGGATGTGGAAAATAGATGCCAGGAATCTAGCTTAACCTCTAGAGTTCCTCTTTAAGTCTCCAGAAGGCCAGGTGAGGGTCCAGGAAGGTGGTACACCTTCTAGAAGGGGTGACTTGTCCTACAAGGCATCTAGAGGTGTCTTGGTCTGCTGGACACCTTCCCTCCTACTAGACGCAAGCTGAGGAATATAGGAAGAGGCAGAAGCTTATAGAGGAGGGAAGGGATGCCTTCTTAGGTGGGAAAAGGACAGCCTACCAAGGAGCACTCTAGAAGCCATAGAATCTGCTAGGAAGCTCCAAATCTGGCATGCTTTGGTGTTCTGGAAAGCTTAGATCAGTGGCTATAAAAGGCTACTACTTGTGAGCCTTGATCAAGTGTTCATTGCCAGTCAATTGAGGCCAAAACTATTGCCTCACTCTGTGACCAGTTATCTGCCATCCTTGAAACCAGTTGCCTCCATAGTTTCAGTCTCTCCAAAAACAGTTGGTGGTGTGAACCAGCCACTGCTAGGGACCCTCCAGGGTGCACACTCACCCTCAGGTCAACAAAGGGTTATGGGCCCATGCCTCTAAGGGGTTCAAAGCCAGCTTGATTTCACACTCCCAACAGCAAGACATGGCAACCAGTGGGCAAGAGAGCAACCGCGCTGTCCTTAAGTTTGATGGGACATGCTTTGCCTCATGGAGGTGGTAGTTTGAGGTCTTCCTCGACGACAAGGGACTGCTTGAGCTCGTAAAAGGTGATGAGACTGCTCCGCCGGAGACTGCAACGGCTGAGGTGAAGGAGGCATACAAGAAGCGCAACAAAAAGGCGTTGGTGCTCCTTGTGTCCGTGTTATGCCCACCACAACTTGGGCACATCCAAGGATGCACCCTGGCCGCAGACGCCAGGTCAAAACTCTGCTCCATCTACCAGTCAAGCAACCTTGCCAATCAGCTCTTCGTCTTCAAACGGCTCGTCACCCTCCGAGCCAACAAAGGCGACAACGTCATGGAGATCATGCAGCACAATGAGTCCCTCGCAGCGGAGTGTGTGGCCACGGGTTGGGAGGTGGACTCTCAGTTGCAAGCTATGATCCTCCTTCTTCCCTTGCCAGACAGTAGGAGTCCCATGATCACAGTCCTTGGTGGCTAGCCTTCCGACCAGCTGAAGCACCTGAAGGTTGCCGAGTATGTGCGCAATGAGTGGATGCGACGTGGCGGTCGAGAGAGTGCAGCGGTATCAAGTTCAGCTTACACGGTTCATCCTCAAAGTGGAGGCCGAGGCGACAAGTGGAAGGGTACCAAACAGGGCACCAAGAAGGGTGACAATAAGGGGGAGTACTTCAACTGCGGCAAGGAGGGCAACTATGCGCGCAACTGTCCCAAGAAGAAAACAGACCGGTCGCAACGGGGCGGGAAGAAAGATGAGCACGCCCTTATGGCGTATAACTCCACCAACTTGAAGGATCCGGGAGTTGCCGTCATCGACTCTGGATCAGGCCGCCACACACAATGCAACAGGATGGCATTTGTCACCTACGTCGCTTTGGAGAGACGCATGACGGTGGCCAATGGAAAAACAGAGGTGGCCGCCGGTGAGGGTAACATTCGCATTGAGTTAATTGAGGATGGCAAACCTGTCATGAGCACAATCTACGATGTGCTGCATATGCCCAACTTTGGGGCAAACCTGCTCTCCGTCAGCCACCTTACCGACAAGGGACTTTAGGTGCTCTTCACAAAGAAGGAGGCCGTCATCCGCAAAGAGGGCAAAGGTGAGGTGATTGCACGTGCCAAGATGGAGGAGGACTTGTACCTGCTACGCGCGAAGATCCTCAGCAGCCGGGTGGGGTCCAACGCCGCCAATCATGCAACGAAGGACGAAGGAGACCTGGACCTATGGTACCGCCGACTCTGCCACATTTCTCCATCAACAGTGAAGGAGATGGCTAAGAGGGAAGTGGTGCGGGGTCTCCAAATCAGCGGCCTTGATGGAACCAAGGAGACCGTGTGTGAGCCATGCATCATTGGCAAATCAACTCGGCAGCCTTTTGTCGCCAAGGGGACGCGTGCATCAGCAAAACTGGCCGTGGTACACACAGATGTGTGTGGACCGCTTGAGAGCTCCATCGGCGGAGCTCGCTGCTTCCTCACCTTCATTGATGACCACAGCCGGAAACTCTACCCCTACCCAATGAAGCGGAAGAGTGAGGTCCTTGCGTGCATGCAAGATTTTGTGGCTGATGTGGAGCGGCAAACAGAGTTGAAGGTAAAGGCGTTCCGGAGTGACAACGGCGGTGAATATGCGGGGTGCCTTGGGTGGATAAAGAGCAAGGGGATTGAGTGGAAAAAAACAACTCCACACTCCCCACAACAGAATGGCGTCACAAAGAGAGCAAATTGCACAATCCTTAACATGGTGCGATCCATGTTGAGCGACGCCGGCCTTACACAACGGTATTGGGCGGAGGCGGCAAGGATAGTAGCGTACATCATGAATCTCATGCCGACCAAGCCGCTGAAGGACAAGGAGAGCAATGCATGGAAGACGCCACAAGAGGTGTGGAGCGGGAGGAAGCCGGCGGTGGGTCACCTGCGCACGTTTGGTTGTGTTGCACATGCAATGGTGCAGGCACGTGAAGGACGGAACAAGCTGGACCCGCGTACCCGCCGGTGTATTTTCCTTGGATGTGAGAGCGGTAGCAAGGCGTACCAGCTCTCTGACCCAAGGAGGCAGCAGATTGTGCGGAGTTGCGACGTCACGTTCGACGAGAAAAGCCGTTGGACAGACAAGGAGGCAGGTCTCTCCAAGAGGGGGGGGGGGGGGGGGGGATGGATGCCACTCCTTGAGGGGGAGATGCCGGAGGACGTGAATGAGGGTGACGTCCTCGCAACAGCACCAGCCGGAGATGATCGCCCGAGGGATGGGCGAATGGCAGAATATGTTCTGTCCAGTTCGGATGAAGAATCCAAAGCACCGGAGATGGACGAGGAGGCGGGGAGTCGACAGATGTCTCCAAGGTCTCCAATAGAGGGGAAGCATGCGCTTAGAGAAGATGGCGCCAAAAGGGGACAGCAACAACAACAATCGACTGAAGAGCCTCGCACAAGCAACCGAGTGCGAAGAAGGAAAAAAAGGTACGATGCCGACAAGGGCATCTAGACAGGGTTTGCACAAGTCTTCTTCACGCAAGAGGAGCGTGAAGGTGGCACTGCACAAGAAGGATGGGGCTGATTGGGAGGGAGAAATAAAATGTAAGCTCGCCTCCCATGAGGAGAAAGGCCTCTCAGTTGAGGGTTGAGCATGGACGACTGCCATGGGTGATGCGCAAGAGGGAGATTGTTCGGATGATGCTCCTCACCATGGCAGGAGTGACTCCAAAAAGGAACACCAAAAAGACAATCCTTATTGGCTTAGTGTTTAATGGTGTCCACCTCTAGAGGCAGGGGGCCGGGTTCAAGTCCCAAAAGATGAGTTTCTGTCCTGCCTCAAGGGAGGTGGAAAATAGATGCCAGGAAGCTAGCTCAACCTCTAGAGTTCCTCTTTAAGTTTCTAGAAGGCAAGGTGAGGGTCCATGAAGGTGGCACACTCTCTAGAAGGGGTGACTTGTCCTACAAGGCATCTAGAGGTGTCTTGGTCTACTGGACACCTTCCCTCCTACTAGAAGCAAGCTGAGGAATCTAGGAAGGGGCAGAAGCTTCTAGAGGAGGGAAGGGATGCCTTCCTAGGTGGGAAAAGGACAGCCTACCAAGGAGCACTCTAGAAGCCATAGAATCTGCTAGGAAGCTCCAAATCTGGCATGCTTTGGTGTTCTGGAAAGCTTAGATTAGTGGCTATAAAATGCAACTGCGTTTAGGCCTTGATCAAGTGTTCATTGCCAGTCAATTGAGGCCAAAACTATTGCCTCACGGTGTGACCAGTTATCTGCCATCCTTGGAACCAGTTGCCCCCATAGTTCCAGTCTCTCCAAAAACAGTTGGTGGTGTGAACCAGCCACTGCTAGGGACCCTCCAGGGTGCACAGTCATCCTCACGTCAACACAAAGTACGTGCGCAATGAGTGGATGCGACGTGGCGGACGAGAGAGTGCAGCGGCATCAAGCTCAGCTTACACAGTTTATCCTCAAAGTGGAGGCCGAGGCGACAAGTAGAAGGGTGCCAAACAGGGCACCAAGAAGGGTAACAAGAAGGAGAAGTGCTTCAACTGTGCCAAGGAGGGCCACTACGCGCGGAACTGTCCTAAGAAGAAAAGAGATCAGTCGCAACGGGGCGGGAAGAAAGATGAGCATGCCCTTATGGCTTACAACTCCACCAACTGGAAGGATTCGAGAGTTGCCGTCATCAACTCCGGATCAGGCCGCCACACGCAATGCAACAGGGCGGCATTTGTCACCTACGGAGCCTCGAAGAGATGCATGATGGTGGCCAATGGAAAAATAGAGGTGGCCGCCGGTGAGGTTAACGTTCGCATTGAGTCAGTTGTGGATGGCAAACCTGTCACGAGCACGATCTACGATGTGCTGCATATGCCCAACTTTGGGGCAAACTTGCTCTGCATCAGCCGCCTTACCGACAAGGGACTTGAGGTGCTCTTCACAAAGAAGGAGGCCGTCATCCGCAAAGAGGGCAAAGGTGAGGTGATTCCGCGTGCTAAGAGGGAGGAGGACTTGTACCTGCTACGCGCGAAGATCCTCAGCAGCCGGGTGGGGTCCAACGCCGCCAATCCTGCAACAAAGGACAGAGGAGACCTGGACCTATGGTACCACCAACTCTGCCACGTTTTTCCATCAACTGTGAAGGAGATGGCTAAGAGGGAAGTGGTGCGGGGTCTCCAAATCAGCGGCCTTGATGGAACCAAGGAGACCGTGTGTGAGCCATGCAGCCTTGGCAAATCAACTCGGCAGCCTTTTGTCGCCAAGGGGACGCGTGCATCGGCAAAACTGGCCGTGGTACACACAGATGTGTGCGGACCGCTTGAGAGCTCCATCGGCAGAGCTTGCTTCTTCCTCACCTTCATCGATGACCACAGCCGGAAACTCTACCTCTACCCAATGAAGCGGAAGAGTGAGGTCCTTGCGTGCATGCAATAGTTTGTGGCTGATGTGGAGCGGCAAATAGAGTTGAAGGTGAAGGCGTTCCGGAGTGACAACGGCGGTGAATATGCGGGCTGCCTTGGATGGATGAAGAACAAGGAAATTAAGTGGCAGAAAACAACTCTACACTCCCCACAACAGAATGGCGTCGCAGAGAGAGAGAATTGCACAATCATTAACATGGTGCGATCCATGTTGAGCGACGCCGGCCTTACACAACGGTATTGGGCGGAGGCAGCAAGGACAGCAGCGTAAATCATGAATCTCATGCCAACCAAGCCGCTGAAGGACAAGGAGAAGAATGCATGGAAGATGCCACAAGAGGTGTGAAGCGGGAGGAAGCCGGCGGTGGGTCACCTCCGCACGTTTGGTTGTGTTGCACATGCAATGGTGCAAGCACGTGAAGGACGGAGCAAGCTGGACCCGCGTACCCGCCGGTGTATTTTCCTTGGATATGAGAGCGGAAGCAAGGCGTATCGGCTCTCTGACCCAAGGAGGAAGAAGATGGTGCGGATTCGCGATGTCACGTTCGACGAGAAAAGTCGTTGGACAGACAAGGAGGCAGGTCTCTCCAAGAGGGGGGAGTGGATGCCACTCCTTGAGGGGGAGACGCCGGAGGACGTGAATGAGGGTGACATCCTTGCATCACCACCAATCGGAGAGCATCGCCTCAGGGATGGGCGAGCGGCAGACTTTATTCCGGTCAGATCTGATGAGGAATCCGAAGCACCGGAGATGGACGTGGAGGTGGGGAGTCAACAGATGTCTCCAAGGTCTCCAAGAGAGGGGGAGCAGGCGCTTGGAGAGGATGGCGCCAAAAGGGGACAGCAACAACCACAACCGCCTCAAGAACCCCGCATAAGTAACCGTGTGCGATGAAGGAGAAAAATGTATGATGCGGACAAGGGAGTTTGGACTGGGTTTGCGAAAGCCTTCTTCACGCAAGAGGAGCCTCAATCTGTAAAGGAGGCACTACAACAGAAGGATGGGGCTGAGTTGGAGGGAGCAATAAAATCTGAGCTTGCCTCCCACGAGGAGAATGGCACTTGGGAGCTGGTTGGCCGGCCGGAGGGCAAGAAGATCATCGGCTCCAAGTGGATCTTCCGGAAGAACCTCGGAAAGGAGGGGAAGGTAGAGCAATACAAGGCGCGGCTGGTGGTGAAAAGATATGCCCAGAGAAGAGGGGAGCACTACGACGAGACCTTTGCACCAGTTGCCAAGTTTGCCTCCATACGTACTATCCTCTTGGTGGCAGCGGCACGCGACTACAAAATCCACCAAATGGACGTGAAAACCGCGTTCCTCAATGGCGACGTGGACAAGGAAGTATACATGGAGGTGCCAGAGGGGGTGGATGCGCCGCAAGGGAATGTGTGCCGGCTTCGCAGGGCGCTCTATGGACTGAAGCAAGCTTCGCTCATGTGGTACCTCAAGATGGATAGTTTCATGGGTGAGCTTGTCTTCAAGCGCTGCGAGGCCGATCACAGCGTGTACGTGCGTAATCAGCCAGGACTCCACCAAATTGTTGTCATCTACGTGGATGACCTCATCCTTGTGTCTTCGGATGAGGGGGAGCTCACGATTCTGAAGCAACAGCTTGGCGGCCAGTTCAAGATGACAGACATGAGCGAGCTTGAGTACTACCTTGGCATTGCCATCAAGAGGGACCGCAAAGCATGCACACTAGAGATGGGCCAAGAAAAATATGTGCAGGAGGTGCTACGTCGCTACCACATGGAGGAGTG
This sequence comes from Penium margaritaceum, assembly GCA_023375785.1. Taxonomy (NCBI): domain Eukaryota; kingdom Viridiplantae; phylum Streptophyta; class Zygnematophyceae; order Desmidiales; family Peniaceae; genus Penium; species Penium margaritaceum. The sequence goes on from SZWC01002378.1 coordinate 153,615, forward strand.
CAACCCCATCGGCACACCTGTGACAACGACATGTGAGCTGAGCTTGAGCATGGGCCTGAGCACGGAGGACGAGAAGGCTGGAGTACCGTACCAGTCCGCAGTTGGCAGCATAATGTATGCCATGGTCACGACGCGGCCTGACCTTGCCTTTGCTGAAGGACAAGTGAGCCGCTATGTTGCTGATCTGGGGCCGCCACATTGGCAATTAGTGAAGTGAATCCTCTGCTACTTGAAGGCAAAGACACATTTGCGACTTGTGTTTGGAGGGGGAGCGCGAACTGACTCCCTCGAGTTGGTTGGCTACTCTGATGCTGACTGGGCAGGTGACGTTGATGACCGCAAGTCAACATCAGGCTATGTGTTTGTACTTGGTGGTGCAGCGGTGTCTTGGACAAGCCGGAAGCAGGACAGTGTGACTCTATCCAGCATTGAGGCGGAGTGTATTGCACTTGCGGAAGCCACAAAGGAGGCACTATGGCTGCGGCGATCGCTCAAGGAGACTGGGGTGCCGAAAAAGAAGCCAACGGCACTCAATGTTGACAACATGAGTGCCATCAGCCTGATCAAGAACCCTGTGCTACACCGGAGGACCAAGCACATAGAGATCCGGCATCACTTTGCACGAGACCTTGTTGCAAAGGGTGATTTGGTGCTTGTGCATTGCGGCACAAAGCACATGCTTGCTGATGCCATGACAAAGGCGCAATCCAAGGACAGGCATGATGCTACTTGTATGGAGCTTGGGCTTTCTCAAGCCTCTTGAGTTACACGCTGAGCATGGACAGCTGCCATGGGTAACTCGCAAGGGGGAGATCGTTGTAATGATACTCCTCACCATGGCAGGAGTGACTCCAAAAAGGAACACCAAAAAGACAAGCCTTAGTGGCTTAGTGGTTCACGGTGTCCACATCTAGAGGCAGGGGCCCGGGTTCAATTCCCACAAGATGAAATTCTGCCCTGCCTCAAGGGGGGTGGAAAATAGATGCCAGGAAGCTAGCTCAACCTCTAGAGTTCCTCTTTAAGTTTCTAGAAGGCCAGGTGAGGGTCCAGGAAGGTGGCACACCTTCTAGAAGGGGTGACTTGTCCTACAAGGCATCTAGAGGTGTCTTGGTCTTCTGGACACCTTCCCTCCTACTAGAAGCAAGCTGAGGAATCTAGGAAGGGGCAGAAGTTTCTAGAGAAGGGAAGGGATGCCTTCCTATGTGGGAAAAGGACATCCTACCAAGGAGCACTCTAGAAGCCATAGAATCTGTTAGGAAGCTCCAAATCTGGCATGCTTTGGTGTTCTGGAAAGCTAAGATTAGTGGCTATAAAATGCCAGTGCTTTTGAGCCTTGATCAAGTGTTCATTGCCAGTCAATTGAGGCCAAAACTATTGCCTCACTCTCTGACCAGATTTTGCCATCCTTGGAACCAGTTGCCTCCACAGTTTCAGTCTCTGCAAAAACAGTTGGTGGTGTGAACCAGCCACTGCTAGGGACCCTCCAGGATGCACACTCACCCTCAGGTCAACAAAGGGTTATGGGCCCGCGCCTCTAAGTAAGGGTGCACACCGGGTAAGATTCCCGGATCTCAGGTTGGATCCTGATCCCCGGTTCCGGATCCTATGATGGATTTGGATCCTCGGATCCAAGAAAAGATCCCCGGATCCTATGGATCCACGAATCTTTTCCGGATCCTATAGGCTGAGCAATGATAATGCCTTACATGTTTCACTCCTAACCCCGTTTTCCCCTATTTTTTAGGTGGTTAAAAGATCCCCGGATCCCGGATCGAATCTTGATCAAGGATCCGGATCCCCGGATCCGGATCCGGATCCGGATTCCCGGATAAGATCCCCGGATCCCGGATCGAATCTTGATCAAGGATCCGGATCCCCGGATCCGGATCCGGATCCGGATTCCCGGATAAGATCCCCGGATCCTAGGATTTGGTGTGCAGCCTTACCTCTAAGGGGTTCAAAGCCAGCTTGATTTCACGCTCCCAACAGCAAGACATGGCAACTAACGAGCAAGAGAGCAGCCACGCTGTCGTTAAATTTGATGGGACAGGCTTTGCCTTGTGGATGTGGCAGGTTGAGGTCTTCCTCGACGACAGCTGTGTTGGAAGTTGGGTTGAAAGTTGGGTTGAAAGTTGGGTTGGAAAATGGGTTGGAAGTTAGGTTGGAAGTTTGGTTGGAAGTCTGGTTGGAACTTGGGTTGGAACTTGGGTTGGAATTTGGGTTGAAAGTTGGGTTGAAAGTTGAGTTGAGATATGGGTAGATAAATTGGTTTGAACTTGGGTTGCATGTTGGGTTCGAAACTGGGTTGGAAGTTGGATTGGAAGTTAGGTATGAAGTTGGGTTGGAAGTTGGAATGGAAGTTGGGTTGAAAGTTGGGTTGTGAATTGGGTTGGAAGTTGGGATGGAAGTTAAGGTGAAGGTTGGGATGGAAATTGGGTTAGAAGCTGGGTTATACGTTGTGTTGGAAGTTGGGATGGAAGTTGGGATGGATTTTGGGCAGGATGTAGGGTTGGAAGCTGGGTTAGAAGCTGGGCTGGGAGTTGGGTTGGATGTATAGATAGAAGTTGGGTTGGAAGTTGTGTTGGGAGCTGGGATGGAAGCTGGGATGGAAGTTGGGTTGGAAGTTGGGTTGGAAGTTGGGTTGGAAGTTGGGTTGGAAGTTGGGTTGGAAGTTG
>SZWC01002378.1:178156-196255 GCA_023375785.1 Penium margaritaceum
TTCCCAAGTGAGAAGTGTATGAGGGGATTGTACGAGGGAGTGAACAGAAATTTGTATGATGGCGACATACAAAAGTACGGTTGTGAACAAGGAGGATAAACTTCATAGAAGTGATATATTATTGTGTACACAAATGTGTTATTACAGCATGACAATACTTGTTAAGTGATACACTCCTTCATACATTTGTCTCATACACTGCTGTCATTTGGACCTCCCTCCTCCGACTCCACCCTTTTCCCCTTCCCTCCCCTCCCAAGTGGCAAGCGTACAAGGGAATTGTATGAGATAGTGAACAGAATTTTCTATGATGGCGGCACACAAAAGTACACTTGTGTACAAGGAGGAGAAACTTCATAGAAGTGATAATTTATGGTGTACACGAATGTATTGTTACAGCGTAACGATACTTTTTAAGTGATACACTCCATACACTTGTCTCATACATTCTGTCGTTTGGACCCCCCTCCTCCGACTCCATCCTCTCCCCCCCCCCCTCCCAATTGAAAAGTGTATGAGGGGACCGTATGAGGGAGTGAACAGAATTTTGTATGATGGCGCCATACAAGAGTACACTTGTGAACAAGGAGGAGAAACTTCATATAAGTGAGAGATTGTCGTGTACACAAATGTATTATCAAAGCATGACAACACTTGTTACGTGATACACTCCTTCATACACTTGTCTCATACACGTCTGTCATTTGGACCCCCCTCCTCCGACTCCACCCTCTCCCCCTTGCCTCCCCTCCCAGGTGGCAGGTGCATGAGGGGATTGTATCAGGGAGTGAACAGAATTTTGTATGATGGCACCATACAAAAGAATACTTGTGTGCAAGGAGGATAAACTTCATAGAAATGATAAGTTATTGTGTACACAAATGTATGATTACAGAGCCCAACTTCAAGCCCAACTTCAAACCCAACTTCCAACCCAACTTCCAATCCAGCTTCCTACCAAACATCCAACCCGACTTTCATCCCAATTTCCATCCCAACTTCCAACCCAACTTCCAACCCAACTTCCAACCCGACTTCCAACCCAACTTCCACTCCAACTTCTAACCCAATTTCCAACCCAACTTCCAACCCAACCTCCAACCCAAATTACAACCTAACTTCCAACTGAACTTCCAACCCAACATCCAGCCCAACTACAAACCAGAATTCCAGCCCAAAATTCCAACCCAACTTCCAGCCCAACTTCCATCCCAACTTCCATCCCAACTCCAAACCCAACTTCCATCCCAACTTCCATTCCAACTGCCAACCCGACTTCCAACCCAGCTACCAACCCAATTTCCAACCCAACTTCCAACCCAACTTCCAGCCGAACTTCCAACCCAACTTCCAACCCAACTACCAACCAAACTTCCAACCCAACTTCCAACTAAACTCCCAACCCAGCTTCCAACCCAGCTTCCAACCCAACTTCCAACTCAACTTCCAACCGAAATCCATCCCAACTTCCAACGGCATTCCAACCCAACTTCCAACCCACCTTGCATCCCAAATTCCAGCCCAACTTCCAAACCAACTTCATACCCAACTACTAACCCAACTTTCAGCCCAAATTCCAACCCATTTTCCAACCAAACTTCTAGCCCAATTTTCAACCCAACTTCCAACCCAATGCCAACTCAACTTCCAACCCAACACCCAATATAATTTCCAACCCAACTTCCAACCCAACTTCCAACCCAACTTCCAACCAAACTTCCAAACAAATTTTCAACCCAACTTCCAACCCAACTGGCCCTGTCTTCCAACCCAACTTCCATTCCAACTTCCATCCCAAACTTTAACCCAACTTCCAACCTAACTTCCAACCCAACTTCCAACCCAACTTCTAGCCAAGCTTTCATCCCAATTTCCAACCCAACTTCAAACCCAACTTCCAACCCAACTTCCAGCCCAACTTCAAGCCCAACTACTATCCCAACTTCCAGCCCTACTTCCAACCCAACTTCCAACCCAACTTCAAGCCCAGCTTCCAACCCAGCCTCCAACCCAACTTTCAACCAAACTTCCAACCCACCTTCCAACCCTACTTCCAACCCAACTTCCAACCAAACACTCACCCCAACATCCAACCTAGCTTTCATCCCAACTTCCATTCCAACATCCATCCCAACATCCATCCCCACTTCCATCCCAACTTCCAACCCAACATCCAACCCAACCTACAACACAACTTGCAACCCAATTTCCAACCCATGTTCGAATCCAGCTTCCAATTCAACTTCCAACTCAACTTCCAACCCGACTTCCAACCCAACTTCCGACCCAACTTCCAACCCAACCATCATCCAAAATTCCATCCCAACTTCCAACCGAGCTTCCAACACAACTTCCAACCCAACCTCCAACCCAACTTTCAACCCAGCATCAAACCCAAATTCCAACGAAACTTCCAAGCGAGCATCAAACACGGCTTCCAACCCAACTTTCAACCCAACTTCAAACCCAACTTCCAACGCAACTTCCATTCCAACTTCCAACCCAACATCCAACCCTACTTCCGTCCCAATTTCCATCCCAACATCCAACGCAGCTTTCAACCCAACTTCCAACCCCACTTCCAACCCAACTTCCAATCCAACGTCTAACCCAACTTCCATCCCAACTTCCAACCTAACCTTCCATCCAACTTACAACCCAACTTCTATTTCAACTTCCAACCCAACATCCAGCCCAACTTCCAACCCAACTTCCAACCCAACTTCCGACCCAACTTCCTACCCAATTTCCAACCCCGCTCCCAACCCAGCTTCCAACCCAACTTTCAACCCAACGTCCAATCCAACCTCCAACGCAACCTTCCATTCAACGTCCAACCCAACTTCCAACCCATCTTTCAACCCAATTTCCAATCCAACTTCCAACCCAACTTCCAACCAAGCTTCCAACCCAACTTTCAGCCCACATTTCATCCCAACATCCATCCCAACTTCCAACCCAGCTTCCAACCCAATTTCCAATTCAACTTCCAACCCAACTACCAACCCAACATCCAACCCATATTCCAACCACACTTCCAACCCAGCATCAAACCCAGCTTCCAACGCAACTTTCAACCCAACTTCAAACCCAACTCCCAACCCAACTTGCAATAGAACTTCCAACCCATTATCTAGCCCAACTTCCCTCTCAATTTCCATCCTTACTTCCAACCCAACTTCAAACGCAACTTCCAACTCAACTTTCAACACATCTTCCATCCCAACTTCCATCCCATAACTCATCCCTAATTCCAACGCAACTTCCAGCCCAACTTCAAACCAAACTACTAACCCAACTTTTAACCCAACTTCCAACCCAACTTCCAACCAAACGTACATCCCAATTTCCAACAAAACATCCAACCCAACTTCCAACTCAACTTCCAATGACATTCCAGCCCAACTACCAACCCAACTCTCATCGCAACTTCCAACCCAACTTCCAACCCAGCTTCATACCCAACTACTAACCCAGCTTCCAACCAAACTTTAGATCAAAATTCCAACCCAACATCCTAAACAACTTCCAACTCAACTTCCAGCCTAACATCTAGCCCAACTTCCAACCAAACTTCCAACCCACCTTCCAACCCAACATCCAACCCAGCTTCCGATCAAACTTCCAACCCAACTTCCAACTGAACTTCCAGCCTAACTTCCAACCAGTCTTCCAACCCAACCTCCATCCAAACTTCCATCCCAGCTTCCAACCCAACATCCAACCCAACATCCAACCCAACTTACAATCTAACTTCCAACCCAACTTCCAACCCAACTTCCAACCCAACCTTCAATCAAACTTATAATCCAACTTCCAACCTAACTTCCTGCCAAATTTCCAACCCAACTTCCAACCCAACTTTCACCTTAACCTCCATCCCAGCTTCCAATCCAACTTCCAACCCAGCTTCCAACCCAGCTTCCAACCCAACTACCAACCCACCTTACAACCCAACTTCCAACTCAGCTTTCAACCCAACATCCAACAAAACTTCCAACCCAACACTGAGCCCACATTTGAACACAACTTCCAACCCAACTTCCATCCCAACTTTTAACCCAACTTCCAATACAACTTTCAACCCAACTTCCAGCCAAACTTCCAACCCAATTTCCAACCCAACTTCCAACCCAACTTCCAACCCAACTTCCAACCCAACATCCATCCAAACTTCCATCCCAACTTCCAACCCAACATCCAACCCAACTTCCTATCCAACTCCCAACCCAAATTCCAACACTACTTCCAACCCAGCTTCCAAGCCAACTTCCAATTGAACTCCCAGCCCAACATCCAACCCAGCTTCAAAACCAACTTCCGACCAACATTCAAGTCCAAATTTCAACCTAACATCCCAACTTCCATCCCACCTTCAAACCCAACTTCTAACACAACTTCCAACCCAACTTCCAACCCAACTTGCAATCCAACTTCTAACCCGGGTTCCAACCCAACTGCCAACCCAAACTCAAACCCAACCTACAACCCAACTTCCAACTCAACGTCCAACCCAACATCCAACCCAACTTCGAATCCAACTTCTAGCCCAAATTCCATCCCGATTTCCAACCCAACTTCCATCCCAACTTCCATCCCAACATCAAACTCAACTTCCATCCCAACTTCCATTTAAACTTCCAACCCAACTTCCAACCCAACATCCAACCCAACTTCCAACCCAAATTCCTACCCAACTTCCAATCCAACTTCCAACCCAACTTCCAACCCTGCTTTCAGCACAGCTTCCAACCCAACTTTCAACCCAACTTCCAACCCAACTTCCAACCCAACTTCCAAACCAACTTCCAACCCAACTTCCAACCCAACTTCCAACCCAACTTCCATCCCAATTTCCATCCCAACATCCAACCCAACTTCCAACCCAACTTCCTACCCAACATCCAAGCCAACCTCCAACCGAACTTCCAACCCAACTTCCAACCCAATTTCCAACCCAACCTCCAATTCATCTTCCAACCCAACTTCCAACCCAACTTCCTACCCAACATCCAAGCCAACCTCCAACCGAACTTCCAACCCAACTTCCAACCCAATTTCCAACCCAACCTCCAATTCATCTTCCAACCCAACTTCCAACCCAACTTCCAGCCCAACTTCCAACCCAACTTCCAACCCAACTTCCATCCTAACCTCCATCCCAACTTCCAACCCGATTTCCAACCGAACTTCCAATCCAACATCCAACCCAACATCCAACCCAACTTCCAACCCAACATCCAACCCAACTTCTAACCCAACTTCCAACCCAACTTTCAATCCAACATCCAACCAAACTTCCAATACAACTTCCAGCCCAACTTCCAACCCAACTTCCAACCCAACTTCCAACCCAACGTCTAACCCAGCTTCCAACCCAACTTCCAACCCAACTTCCAACCTAACTTTCAACCCGTCTTCCAACCCAACTTCCATCCAATTTCGATCCCAACTTCGAACCCAACTTACAACCCAATTTCCAATCCAACGTCCAACCCAACTTCCAGCCCAACATCCAGCCCAACCTTCAATCCAACTTACAGCCCAGCTTCTATCCCAACGTCCATCCCAACTTTCAACCCAACGTCCAATTCAACTTTCAACCCAACTCCCAGCCCAACTTCCAACCCAATTTCCAGCCCAACTTCCAACCCAACTTCCAACCCAATTTCTGACCCAACCTCGAACCCAACTTCCATCCCAGGTTCATTCCCAACTTCCAACCTCACATCCAACCCAACTTCCAACACAACTTCCAACCCAACTTCTAACCCTACTTCCAACCCAACCTCCAACCCAACTTCCAACTCAACATCCCACCCAACTTCCAACCCCAGTTCCAACCCAACTGCCAACCTAACTTTCAATCGAATCTCGAATCCAACTTCCTACCCAACTTCCAGTCCAACTTTCATCCCAACTTCCACCCCAACTTCCAGCTCATCTTCCAACCCAAATCCAACCCAGCTTCCAACCCAACTTCCAACGCAAATGCCTACTAAAATTCCAACTCAATATCCAACATAGCTTCCAACCAAGCTTCCAACGCAGCTTCTGACCCAACTTCCAACCCAACTTCCAACCCAACTTCTAACCCAACTTCTAACCCAACTTCCAACCCAACTTCCAACCCAACTTCCATCCCAACTTACATCCCAACTTCTATCCCTATTTCCAACCTAACTTCCATCCCAAGTTCCAACCCAACATCCAACCCAACTTCCAACCCAAACTCCAACCCAACTTCCAACCCATGTTCCAATCCAAGTTCCAATTCAACTTCCAACTCAACTTCCAACCGAATTTCCAGCCCAAATTCCATCCCAACTTCCAACCCAGCTTTCATCCCAACTTCCATCCAAACTTCCAACCTAGATTTCAACCCAAATTCCAACCCAACTTCCAACCCAAGTTCTTACCCAGCAACCAACTCAAATTTCAACGAAACTTCAAACCCAGCATCCAACCCAGCCTCCAACCCAACTTTCAACCAAACATGAAACCAAACTTCCAGCTCAACTTCCCATCCAACTTCCAACCCAACATCCAACCCAACTTCCATTCCAATTTCCATCCCAACTTCCAACCCAACTTTCAACCCAACCTCCAACCCAACTTACAACCCAACTTCCAACTCAACTTCCAACCCAACATCCAGCCCAACTTCCAACCCACCTTCCAGCCCCAGTTCCGACCCATTTTTGAGCCCAACCTCCATGCCAACTTCCATCCCAACTCCAAACCCAACTTTCATCCCAACTTCCATCCCAACTTCCAACCCAAAGTCCAACCCAACGACAAACCCAGCTTCCCATCCAACTTCCAACCCAACTTCCATCCTAACATCCATCCAAACTTCCAACCCAACTTCCAACCCAACTTCCAATCCAACTTCCAACCAAAATTCCAACCCAACCTCAATCCATCTTCCAACCCATCTTCCAGCCCAATTTCCAGCCCAACTTTCGACCCAATTTCCAGCCCAACTTCCAACCCAATTTCCAACCAAATTCCAACCTAACCTTCAACCAAACTTCCAATCCAACTTCCAACCCAACCTCCAACCCAACTTACAACCCAACTTCCAAGTCAACTTCCAACCCAACATTCAGCCTAACTTCCAACCCACCTTCCAGCCCCAATTCTGACCCAACTTCCATCCCAACTTCCATCCCAACTTCCATCCCAACTCCAAACCCAACTTTCATCCCAACTTCCATCCCAACTTCCAACCCAACGTCAAACCCAACTACCAACTCAACTTCCCACCCAACTTCCAACCCAACTTCCATCCCAACATCCATCCGAACTTCAAGCCCAACTTCCAACCCAACTTCCAACCCAACTTCCAGCCCAACTTTCAACCCAACGTGTAACCAAACTTCCAACCCATCCTCATTCCATCTTCCAACCCAACTTCCAGCCCAACTTCCATCCCAACTTTCGACCCAATTTCCAGCCCAACTTCCAACCGAACTTCCAACCAAATTCCAACCTAACTTCCAACCCAACTTCCAACCCAACTTCCAACCCAACTTCAAACCCAACTTTCAATCCAACATCCAACCCAACTTCTAACCCAATTTCCAACCCAGCTTCCAACCCAACTTCCAACCCAACACCCAACCTAACTTCCAACCAAATTCCAACCTAACTTCCAACCCGTCTTCCAACCCAACTTCCATCCCAACTTCCATCCCAACTTCCAACCCAACTTCCAACCCAGCTTCCAATCCAAAATCTAACCCAATTTCCAACCAAACTTCCAGCCCAACCTTCAATCCAACTTCCAACCCAACTTCCAACCTAATTTCCAAGCGAATTTCCAACCCACCTTCCAACCCAACTTTCATCCCAACTTGCATCCCAACTTCTAGTCCAACTTCCAACCCAACTTCCAACCCAACTTCCAACCCAACTTTCAATCCAACTTGCAACACAGCTTAAAACCCAGCTTCCAACCCAACTTCCAACCCAATTTCCAACAGAACTTCCAACCCAACTTCCAACCCAACTTGCAACCCAGCTTCCAACCCAGCTTCCAACCCAACTTCCAACCCAATTTCCAACCCAAATTCCAATCCAAATTGCACCCCAACTTTCATCAGAACTTCCAACCCACCTTCCAACTCACCTTCCAACCCAACTACTAACCCAACTTCCAACCAAACTTCCAACCCAACGTCGAACCAATCTTCTAAACCAACTAACAGCCCAACTTCCAGCCCAACTTCCAACTCACCTTCCAACCCTACATCCAACACAACTTCCAACCCAACTTCCAGCCCACCTTCCAACCCAACTTCCAACCCAACTTCCCACCCACCTCCCAGCGCAATTTCCAGCCAAACTTCCAACCCAGCTTCCAACCCGTCTTCAAACCCAGCCTCCATTCCATCTTCCATCCCAAAATTTAACCCAATTTCCAACCCAACTTTTGACCCATCTTCCAATCAAATTCCAACCTAACTTCCAACCCGTCTTCCAACCCAACTTCCAGCCCAACCTTCAATGCAACTTACAACCCAATTTCCAACCTAACTTCTTGGCAAATTTCCTGCCCAACTTCCAGCCCAACTTTCATCCCAATTTCCATCCCAACTTCCAGTCAAACTTCCAACCCAACTTCCAACCCAACTTCCAACCCAACTTACAACCCAACTTCGATTTCAACTTCCAACCCAACATCCAACCCAACTTCCAACCGAACTACCAGCCCAAGTTCCAACCCAACTTCCAACCCAACTTCCATCCCAACTTCCATCCCAACTTCCATCCCAACTTCCATCCCAACTTCCATCCCAACTGTCAACCCAAGTTCGAACCTCACTTTCAACCCAATTTCCAGCCAAACTTCCAACTGAATTTCCAACCCAACTTCCAACCCACCTTCTAGTCCAACTTCCAACCCATCTTCCAATCCAACTTCCATCCCAATTTCCATCCCAACTTCCAACCCAACATCCAACCCAATTTCCAGCCCAACCTCCGACCCAACTTCTAACCCTTCTTCCAACCCAACTTCCAACCCAACTTTCAACTCAACTCCCAACCCAACATCCAACCCAGCTTTAATCCCAACTTCCAATCCCCATTCTTATCCAACTTTCAACCCAAATCCCATCCCAACTTCCATCCCAGCTTCAAACCCAACTTCCATCCCAGCTTCCATTCCAATTTCCAACCTAACTTCCAACTCAACTTCCAACCCAACTTCCAACCCAACTTCCTCCCCAACTTCCAACCCAACTTCCAACCCAACTTCCAACCCAACTTCAAACCCAACTTCCAACCCAGCTTCCAACCCATCTTCCAACGTAACTTCAAACCCAACTTCCAACCCAAATTCGAACCCAACTTCTAATCCCACTTCCATCCCAACTTCCAACGACATTCTAATCCAACTTCTAACCCAACTTCCATCCCAACTTCCAACCCAACTTCCAACTCAACTTCCAACCCAACTTCCAACCCAACTTCCAACCCAACTTCCAGCCCAACTTCCAACCAAACTTCAAACGGAACTTCCAACCCAACTTCCAACCCAACTTCAAACTCAACTTCCAACCCAACATCCAACACAACTTCCAACCCATTTTCCAGCCCAACTTCCAACCCATCTTCCAACCCAAGTTCCAACCCAACTCCCTCGCAACTTCTAACCGGACTTCCAACCCAGCTTCCAACCCGTCTTTCACCGAACTTCCATTCCAACTTCCATCCCAACATTTAACCCAACTTCTAACCCAACTTCAAACCCAAGTTCTAACTCAACTTCCATCCCAACTTTTAGCCCAACTCCCAACCCAACTTCTAACCCAACTTCCAACCCAACTTCAAACCCAACTTCCAACCAAACTTCCATCGCAACTACCATCCCAACTTCCAATCCAACTTCCAACCCCACTTCCAACCCAACTTCTAGCCCAGCTTCCAACCCAGCCTCCAACCCAAACGTCAACCCAACTTCCAACCCAACTTCCAACCTCACTTCCAACCCTACTTCCAGCCCAACTTCCAACCCAACATCCCACCAAACTTCCAACCCCACTTCCAACCCAACTGCCAACCCAACTTTCAATCCAACAACCAACCCAACTTCCAACCCAACTTCCAGTCCAACGTTCATCCCAAGTTCCATCTCAACTTCACGCCCACCTTCCAACCCATCTTCCAACCCAACTTCCAAACCAACTTCCAGCCCAAATTCCTACCCAACTTCCAACCCAGTATCCAAAATAGCTTCCAACCCGGCTGAGTACGTGCCCAATGAGTGGATGCAACGTGGAGGCCGAGAGAGTGCAGTGGCATCAACTTCAACTTACACGGTTGATCCTCGGAGTGGAGGCCAAGGCGACAAGTGGAAGGGTGCCAAACAGGGCACCAAGAAGGGTGACAAGAAGGGAGAGTGCTTCAACTGTGGCAAGGAGGGCCACTACACGCGCAACTGTCCCAAGAAAAAACAGATCGGTCGCAGCGGGGCGGGAAGAAAGATGAGTACGCCCTTATGGCGTACAACTCCACCAACGTGAAGGATCTGGGAGTTGGCGTCATCGACTATGGATCAGGCCGCCACACGAAATGCAACAGGGCGGCATTTGTGACCTACGGCGCCTTGGAGAGACGCATGATGGTAGCCAATGGAAAAACAGAGGTGGCCGCCGGTGAGGTTAACGTTCGCATTGAGTCAGTTGTGGATGGCAAACCTGTCACGAGCACGATCTACGATGTGCTGCATATGCCCAACTTTGGGGCAAACTTGCTCTCTGTCAGCCGCCTTATGGACAAGGGACTTGAGGTGCTCTTCACAAAGAAGGAGGCCGTCATCTGCAAAGAGGGAAAAGGTGAGGTTATTGCGCGTGCCAAGAGGGAGGAGGACTTGTACCTGCTATGCGCGAAGATCCTCAGCAGCCGGGTGGGGTCCAACGCCGCCAATCTTGCAACAAAGGACGGAGGAGACCTGGACCTATGGCACCACCGACTCTGCCACATTTCTCAATTGACAGTGAAGGAGATGGCTAAGAGGGAATTGGTGCGGGGTCTCCAAATCAGCGGCCTTGATGGAACCAAGGAGACCGTATGTGAGCCATGCATCATTGGCAAATCAACTCGGCAGCCGTTTGTTGCCAAGGGGATGCGTGCATCGGCAAAACTGGCCGTGGTACACACAGATGTGTGTGGACTGCTTAAATCTCCATCGGCGGAGCTCGCTACTTCCTCACCTTCATCGATGACCACAGCCGGAAACTCTACCTCTACCCAATGAAGTGGAAGAGTGAGGTCCTTGCGTGCATGCAAGAGTTTGTGGCTGACGTGGAGCAGCTAACAGAGTTGAAGGTGAAGGCGTTCCGGATTGACAACGGCGGTGAATATGCGGGGTGCCTTGGGTGGATGAAGAGCAAGTGGATTGAGTGGCAGAAAACAACTCCACACTCCCCACAACAGAATGGCATCGCAGAGAGAGCGAATCGCACAATCCTTAGCATGGTGCGATCCATATTGAGCGACGCCGGCCTTACACAACGATATTGGGCGGAGGCGGCAAGGACTGCAGCGTACATCATGAATCTCATGCCGACCAAGCCGCTAAAGGACAAGGAGAGTAACGCGTGGAAGACGCCAGAAGAGGTGTGGAGCGAGAGGAAGCCGGCGGTGGGTCACCTCCGCACGTTTGGTTGTGTTGCACATGCAATGGTGCAGGCACGTGAGGGACGGAGCAAGCTGGACCCGCATACCCTCGAGTGTATATTCCTTGGATATGAGAGCGGAAGCAAGGCGTATCGGCTCTTTGACCCAAGGAGACAGCTGATTGTGTGAAGTCGCGACGTCACGTTTGACGAGAAAAGCCGTTGGACAGACAAGGAGGCAGGTCTCTCCAAGAGGGGGGGAGTGGATGCCACTCCTTGAGGGGGAGACGCTGGAGGACGTGAATAAGGGTGACATTCTCGCAGCAGCATCAGCCGGAGAGCATCGCCTGAGGGATTGGCGAACGGCACAAATTTTTTCCGGCCAGTTTGGATGAGGAATCCGGAGCACCCGAAATGGATACGGAGGTGGGGAGTTGACTGATGTTTCCAAGGTCTCCAAGAGAGGGGGAGCAGGCGCTTGGAGAGGATGGCGCCGAAAGGGGAAAGCAACAAGAATAACCGCCGCAACAGCCCCGCACGAGCAGCCATGTGCAAAGAAGGACAAAACGATGCAATGTCGACAAGGGCATTTGGACTGGATTTGTGCAAGAGGAGCCCCAAGGAGGCACTACACAAAAAGGATGGGGCTAAGTGGGAGGGAGCAATAAAACATGAGCTCGCCTCCCATGAGGAGAAAGGCTCTTGAGTTGTAGGTTGAGCATGGACGACTGCCATGGGTGATGCGCATGGGGAAGATTGTTGGAATGATGCTCCTCACCATGGCAGGAGTGACTCCAAAAAGGAACACCAAAAAGACAAGCCTTAGTGGCTTAGTCGTTAATGGTGTCCACCTCTAGAGACAGGGGCCCGGGTTCAAGGCCCACAAGATCAATTTCTGCCCTGCCTCAAGGGAGGTTGAAAATAGATGCCAGGAAGCTAGCTCAATCTCTAGATTTCCTCTTTCAATTTCTAGAAGGCCACGTGAGGGTCCAGGAAGGTGGCACACCTTCTAAAAGGGGTGACTTGTCCTACAGTGCATCTAAAGGTGTCTTGGTCTTCTGGCCACCTTCCCTCCTACTAGAAGCAAGCTGAGGGATCTAGGAAGGGGCAGAAGCTTTTAGAGGAGGGAAGGGATGCCTTCCTAGGTGGGAAAAGGACAGCCTACCAAAGAGCACTCTAGAAGCCATGGAATCTGGTAGGAAGCTCCAAATATGGCATGCTTTGGTGTTCTGGAAAGCTTAAATCAGTGGCTATAAAATGCATTGCTTGTGAGCCTTCATTAAAAAGTGTTCATTCCCAGTTATTTGAGGCTAAAACTATTGCCACACTCTCTGACCAGCTTTTGCCATCCTGGGAACTAGTTGCCTCCACAGTTTCAGTCTCTCCAAAAACAGTTGGTGGTGTGAACCAGCCACTGCTAGGGACCCTCCAGGGTGCACACTCACCCTCGGGGCAACAACTTGAACCCCAACTCCCAACCCAACTTCCAATCGAACTTCCAACCCAACATCTAACCCAACTTCCATCCCAATTTCCATCCCAACTTCATACACAACTTCCAACCCAACGTCCCACCCAACTTTCAACCCAACGTCCATCCCAACTTCCAACACAACTTCCAACCCAACTTTCATCGCAAATTCCATCTTAACCTCTAGCCCAACTTCCAACCCAACTTCCAATCTAGCTTCCACCCCAATTTCCAATCCAACTTCTAGCCCAACTTCCAACCCACCTTCCAACCCAACTTCCAACCCAAATTCAAGTCCAATATTCATTCCTAATTCCATCCCCATTTCCAACCCAGCTTCCAACCCAACTTCCAGCCCAACTTGCAGCCCAACTTTCAACCGAACATCCAACCCAAACTGCAACCCAACTTCCAACCGAGCATCCAACACAGCTTTCAACCCACATTCAAACCAAACTTCCAACCCAACTTCCAATCCAACTTCCAACCGAACATCCAGCCCATCTTCCATTTTAGTTTCCAACCCAACATCCAACCCAACGTCCAACCCAACTTCCAACCCAACTTCCAACCCAACTTCCATTCCAACATCCAATTCAACTTCCAACCCAACGTCCAACTCAATTTCCAACCCAACTTTCATCCCAGCTTCCATCCCCACTTCCAACCCAGCTTCCAACCACACTTCCAACCCAATTCCAACCCAACGGTTAACCCAACATCCAACCCAGCTTCCAACCCAACTTCCAACCCGACTTCCACTCCAACATCCTACACAAATTCCAATGCAGCATCCAATTCAACTTCCAACCCAACTTCCAATCCAACTTCCTACTCAACTTTCAACCCAACTTTCATCCCAAATTCTATCCCAACTTCCAAGCCAGCTTTCAACCCAACTTCCAACCCAACTTCCAGCCCAACTTGCAACTCAACTTCCAAGCAAATTCAATCCCAAACTTCATCCCAGCTTCCAACACAACTTCGAGCCCAACTTGCAACCCAACTTCCAACTCAACTTCCAACCCAACTTTCAATCCAACTTCTAACCAAACTTTCAACCCAACTTCCAACCCCACCTCCAACCCAACTTACAGCCCAACGTCCAACGCAACTTAAAACCCAACATCTAACCAAAAATCCAACCTAACTTCCAGCCAAAATTCCAGCCCTACTTCTAGCCCAACTTCCATCCCAACTTCAAACCCAGCTTCTATCCCAACTTCCATCCCAACTTTCAACCCATTTTCGAACCCAACTACAAATCCAATTTCCAACCCAATTTCCAACCCAACTTCCAACCCAACTTCCTACCCAACTTCCATCCCAACTTCAAACCCAGCTTCCAACCCAGCTTGCAACCCAACTTTCAACCCAATTTCCAACCCAACGTCCAATCCAACTTCCAACCCAGCTTTGAACCCAACTTCAAACCCAACTTCCAACCCAACTTCCGACCCAACTTCCATCCCAACTTCCATCGCAACTTCCAACCCAACTTCCAACCAAACTTCCAATCCAAGTTCCAACCCAACTTCCAACCTAACTTCCAACCCAACCTCCAATCCAACTTCCAACCCAACTTCCAATCAAACTTCCAGCCCAACTTCCAACCCTACTTCCAAACCAACTTTCTATCCAACTTCCATCCCAACTTCCAATCCAACTTCCAACCCAACTTCCAACCCAACTTTCAACCCAACGTCCATCCCAATTTACAACCCAACTTCCAACTCAGCTTCCAACCCAACTTCAAACCCAGCTTCCAACCCAAGTTCAATCCCAACTGCCATCCCATCTTCAAATCCAACCTCCATCCCAACTGCCATCCTAACTTCCAACCGATATTCCATACCAACATCCAACCCAACTTCGAGCCAGACTTCTAATCCAACTTCCAACCCAACTTCCAACACAACTTCCAACCCAACATCCAACCCAACATCCAACCCAGCCTTTAACCCAGCTTCCAAGTCAACTTTCAACCCAACTCCCAACGCCAATTCCAACCCAACTTTGAACCCAACTTCCAACCCAACTTTCAACCCAGCTTCTGCCCCAATATCCATCCCAATTTCCATCCCAACTTCCAACCCGACTTCCAACCCAACTTCCAACCCAACTTCCGACCCAACTTCCAAACCAACTTCCAACCCAACATCAGATCCAACTTCTAGCCCAATGTCCAACCCAACTTCCAGCCCAACCTCCAACCCAACTTCCCACCCAACATTCATCCCAGCTTCCATCCTAACTTCCAATCCAACATTCAACCCAACTTCTAACCCAACCTCCAACCCAACTATCAGCCCAACTTCCAACCCAGCTTCCAACACAAACTCCATCCCAACTTCCAACCCAACTTCCAACCCAGCTTCCAACCCAACTTTCAACCCAACTTCCAACCCAACTTCCAACCCAACTTCCAATCCACCTTCCAACCCAGATTCCAACCCAACTTTGAAACCAACTTCTAACCCAACTTCCAACCCAACTTCCATCCCAACTTCCATCCCAACTTCCAACCCAACTTCCAACCCAACTCCCAACTCAACTTCTAGCACAACTTCCAACCCAACTTGCAACCCAACTTCCAACCCAACCTCCAATCCAACTTCCAACCAAACTTCCAACTCAACTTCTAGCCCAAATTCCAACCCAACTTCCAATCCCAACTTTCATCCCAACTTCCATCCCAACTTCCAACCCTACTTCAAACCCAACTTCCAGCCCAAAGTCCAACCCCAGTTCCAACCCAAACTCCAATCCAACTTCCAACCCAACATCCAGCCCAACTTCCACCCCAATCTCCGACCCAACTTCCAACCCAACTTTCATCCCAACTTCCATCCCAATTTCCAATCCAACTCCCAACCGAACCTCTTACCCAACTTCCAATCCAGATTACAACTCAACTTACAACCCAACTTCCAACTTAACTTCCAACCCAACATCCAACCAAACTTCCAACCCAAATTCCTTACCAATTCTCAAACCAGCTTCCAGCCCAACTTTCAACACAACTTCCAACCAACTTCCAATCTAATTACAACCCAACTTGCAACCCAACTCCCAACCCAACTTCTAACCCTACTTCCAACCCAACTTCCAACGCAGTTTCCAACTCAACTCCCAACCCAACATAAAATTCATTTTCAAACCCCACTTCCAACCCACGTTCCAATCCAATTTCCAAGCCAACATCTATCCCAACGTCCATCCGAGCCTCAAACATAACTTCCATCCCAACTTCCTTTCCAACTTCCAACCTAACTTCTAACCCAGCTTCCAACCCAACTTCCAACCCAACTTCCAACCCAACTCCCGGCCCAACTTCCAACCCAAGTTCCAATCCAGCTTCCAACCCAACTTCTAACCCAGCTTTCAACCCAGCTGCCAGCCTAGCTTCCAACCCAACTTCCAAGCCAACTTCCAGCCCAAATTCAAACCCAACTTCCAACCCAACTTCCAACAACATTCCAACCCAACTTCCAACCCAACTTCCATCCCAACTTCCAACCCAACTTCCAGCCCAACTT
The DNA here is from genome assembly GCA_023375785.1 of Penium margaritaceum. Lineage (NCBI taxonomy): Eukaryota > Viridiplantae > Streptophyta > Zygnematophyceae > Desmidiales > Peniaceae > Penium > Penium margaritaceum. Next base: position 194,794 of record SZWC01002378.1, read on the forward strand.
CCAACCCACTACTCTCCCAATTTCCAACCCAACATCCAATCCAACTTACCAAACTTCCAACCTTACTTCCAACACAACTTCCAAGCCAACTTCCAACTAAACTTCCGAACCCAACATCCAGCCCGACTTCCAACCCAACTTCCAACCCAACTTCCAACCCAACTTCCAACCCAACTTCCAACCCACCTGCCAACCCAACTTCCAACCCAACTTCCAACCCATCTTCCAACCCAACTTCCATTCCAACTTCCATCCCAATTTTAACCCAACTTCCAACCCAACTTCCAACCCAGCTTCCAATCCAACTTCCAACTCAACTTCTAACCCAATTTCAATTCCAACTCCCATCCAAGCTTCCAAACCAACTTCCAACAAAACTTCCAACCCAACCTCCAACCCAACACCCAACCTAACTTCCAACCCAGCTTCCAACCTCGCTTCCAACCCATCTTCCAACCCAACTTCCGACCCAATTTCCAACCCAACCTCCAACCCAACTTCCAACGACAATTCCAACGACATTCCAGCCCAACTATCAACCCACCTTCCATACCAACTTCCAACCCAACTTCCATCCCAACCTGCAACCCAAGTGCTAACCAAATTTTCAACCCAAATTCCAATCCAATTTCCAACCAAACCTCCAACCTAACTTCCAACCCAACTTCCAACCCAACTTCCAACTCAACTTCCAGCCTAACATCCAACCTAGCTTCCAAGACAACTTCCAACCCAACTTCCGATCCAACTTGCAACCCAACTTCCAACCCAGCTTCCAACCCACCTTCCAAACCAACTTCAAACCCAACTTCCAGCCCATCTTTCAGTCCACTTTCCATTCCAACTTCCATCCCAATTCTTACCCCAACTTCCAACCCAACGTCCAATCCAACTTCCAATCCAACTTCTAACCCAACTTCCATCCCAACTCCCATCCCAGCTTCCAACCCAACTTCCAATCTTACTTTCAGCCCAACTTCCAACCCAGCTTCCCACCCAGCCACCACCCCACGTTTCAACCCAACTTCCAACCCAACTTCCAACCCAATTGCAAACCCAACTTCCAACCCTATTTCGAACCCAACTTCCAACCCACTTTCCATCCCAAGTTCCATCCCAACTTTCAACCCAACTTCCAACCGAACTTCAAACCCAACTTCCAACCCAACTTCCAACTCAACTTTTAACCCAACTTCCAACGCAAGTTCCAACCCAACTCAAAAACCCAATTTCCAACCCAGCTTACAAACAAACTTCCCACCAAACTCCTAACCCAACTTCCAACCCAACTTCCAACCCAACTTCCAACCCAACTTCCAGCCCAACTTTCATCCCAACTTCCAATCCAATTTCCAACCCAACTTCCAACCCAATGCCTGTTGGAAAGAATTCTCAATGTCACTGGGCATCCTCGTGGTGGTTGTTATGCAATGTCCCTCACGGCCAAAATACTCAATTGCCA
>SZWC01002378.1:199191-234149 GCA_023375785.1 Penium margaritaceum
GAACACAAATTCCAACACAAGTTCTAGCCCAGCGTCAATCCCAGCTTCTATTCCAACTTCAAACCCAACTTCATCCCAACTTCCATCCCAACATCCAACCCATTTTCCAACCCAACTTCCAACCCAACTTCCAGCGCAACTTCCAATCCAACTTCCAATCCAAATTCCAACCCAACTTCCAACCCAACATTCAACTCAACTTCCAACCTAACTTCCAACACAACTTCCAACCCAACTTCCAACCCTGCATCCAACCCAACTTCCAATCCAGCTTCCAACCCAACATTCAACTCAACTTCCAACCAAAATTCCAACCCAATTTCCAGCCCAACTTCACACACAACTTCCATCCCAACATCCATCCCAACTTCCAACCCAACTTCCAACCCAGCTTGCAACCCAAAAATCCAACCCAACTTCCAACCCAAACTCCAACTCAACTTCCAACCTAGATTCCATACCACCTTTCAACCCAACTTCCAATCCAACTTCTAACCCAAGTTGCAACCCAACTTCCAACCCAACTTCCAACCCAACGTCCAACCCAGCTTCCAACCTAGCTTCCATCCCAACTTCCAGCCAAAATTCCATCCTAATTCCAACCCAACTTCCAACCCAACTTCCAACCCAATGTCCAACCCAACTTCCAGCCCAACGTCCAACTCATTTTCTAATCCAACTTGCAACCCAACTTCCAACCCAACTTCCTACCCACCTTCCAAACCAACTCCAAACCCAACTTCCACCCCATCTTTCAGCCCACTTTCCATTCCAACTTCCATCCCAATTCTTACCCCAACTTCCAACCCAACGTCCAATCCAACTTCCAATCCAACTTCTAACCCAACTTCCATCCCAACTCCCATCCCAGCTTCCAACCCAACTTCCAATCTTACTTCCAACCCAACTTCCAACCCAGCTTCCCACCCAGCCACCACCCCAAGTTTCAACCCAACTTCCAACCCAACTTCCAACCCAATTTCAAACCCAACTTCCAACCCTATTTCCAACCCAACTTCCAACCCAACTTCCATCCCAAGTTCCATCCCAACTTTCAACCCAACTTCCAAGCGAACTTCAAACCCAACTTCCAACCCAACTTCCAACTCAACTTTTAACCCAACTTCCAACGCAAGTTCCAACCCAGCTCAAAAACCCAATTTCCAACCCAGCTTACAAACAAACTTCCCACCAAACTCCTAACCCAACTTCCAACCCAACTTCCAACCCAACTTCCAACCCAACTTCCAGCCCAACTTTCATCCCAACTTCCAATCCAATTTCCAACCCAACTTCCAACCCAATGCCTGTTGGAAAGAATTCTCAATGTCACTGGGCATCCTCGTGGTGGTTGTTATGCAATGTCCCTCACGGCCAAAATACTCAATTGCCATCCCTCAGAGGAAATTTCAGGGAACCTGGTTCAATTATACTCGGTTTATCCCATCATTCACGGGAGGCTCAGCGGCCTGGTTTGGTAACGGCCATATTAGCTTTACTCTCCCCCTCACTAGCAATTGTGCCCCTACCAGTCAAGTCATCTGAGCCGTCTGATATAACTGGAGACCAACGGTGAGTTACGCCGCCCCGCCAATACACCAAAACAACCGCGGCCCAGTCCTTGCTTACCGATACAATGGCACTGGCGGCACTAGCGGGTCGCTCTCGGAGTGGCTCCACGAGCTCCAGGAACATCGAAGGCATCTGCAGCCACTGCAGCAGAAACGGGACTGCGGCTGTTGCTCTTGCATTGCCCACCGTAGCCAAGGACTCATAACTAGGACTAGCACTAGGACTACTATAAACTGTCTTTTACTTGCATGCACTAAGTTAACCCCTTGTGGTTCAACAAAGTTCCCATGCTCTTCTTGCCTCCCTCATTCATTGCCGCTGCTCATGCATGCCCTTGCGGCTGCGGCGTCATCGTCATTCATTTTCTCCTGTGCCCGCCTCCTGGCTACGGCTACCTCATTTTATCTTCCTGTGTGGTGAGCTTGGGTCCTCCAACTCTGTTTCTCATACTGTCTTACCCGCACCCCGCTCGTTTGCCTTCACTCACTCGCGGCTTGTCCTTGGTTGTTGTGGCTCGCCCCGCTGGTGGCTTACACTGTGGTACTGCCACCATCATCGTTGTTGCCCGTTATAAAGCTTCTCTCTCAAGGCCCGGGATGTGCCCTGCCTCCACATCATCCGTATCTTGTCTTGTGATTGCAGTGCTTGTCTCTTGGCCGCTGCAGCATCTCCAAAAGGATGAGCCCACGCTTCAGCACTGCGGCGTGCCTCGCGGCTCGCCCACACCTCAGACCGCACCCATTCCTATTGTAATAATTTCCTTTAGTTTCCTGCCACTGTATTAGAGCTCAGCAAAGGGATTGTGCACAAACAATCCTCCTCCATCCACTGCCTACATCGCTTCACGCCTGGAGCACTTTGCCGGAGCGCGCCATGATTGATCCACCAGCAGTCCTTTTGCGAGTAGGAGCATCATCGCCTTACGCCGGGACAATAGCACTTCCTTGCAAACAAACAGCCTCCTCCTGCAGAGTGTGCGCACCTTTACTGATCCGTGTATGGGCGCAATCCAGTGACAATGTAAAACATTGACATCAGCAGTGGCAGCAGCATCAGAAAGCATTCATCCTCCTTCTCTTGCTCTATACAGATATTTTAGTTGCAACCAGTTGTGTCGCTACAAACTCCGCCGTTAGCAAAAGACCAACAGCTACTACATCTGTCCTCAATCTCACCCGGAATACTTCTGTCTCCTAAAATGCTCTACCAAAGCGCACATCTTTCAAACCGGCACCTTTGGTCAGCAGAACAACAGCAGCACTTCATAACCCGGAGTCGCCTCCAAGCTCCACCTTGTCTTTGTTTCGGTGACTTTTGTGACAAACTCCGCGCCTCACCAAAAGCCCCAACAATTGCACCCCCGTGTCCAAATCCCGTATGACCACAACTTTCCGCCTACCATATGGATGGAATCCGCCAGACTGTCTTTCTCAAGTCAACAAGATTCTACTACAAGGACTCCGCCACATTGTCTCGTGGGCTTCTTGCCGAGGCACTGCGCCTGCCTCAGCCCTCTTCCCAAACCACCTCATTCACCACAATGCGGCACCAGGTCTCCAATTTGTCGATCAAGGCATCACTTCCAGTTTCACCGGCCTTCACTTTGCGCCCCTCTCTGGACGGGCCAGCAGTCAAACTCCTCTTTGTTTGTGTGCGCAATGCTCCACCCTCTCCACATGGCACGAGAAATGTCAATTGACATCAACTACCATCATTCGTCATGGCCTGCCCACTCTCCTTGTCAACCTCCCTTTCATCGGAAGCATTGCTGCTCTTCAGCATGACCTCGTCATCCTTCGTCATTTGGTTTCTCAGGCCTTGATCCTGTTCCTCTCCACTTTCCTTCTTCATGTAGTGCATCTTGCTTCTCTCCAACTTCCAATCCAACTTCCAATCAAACATCCAACCCAGCTTCCAACCCAACTNTTGTTTGTGTGCGCAATGCTCCACCCTCTCCACATGGCACGAGAAATGTCAATTGACATCAACTACCATCATTCGTCATGGCCTGCCCACTCTCCTTGTCAACCTCCCTTTCATCGGAAGCATTGCTGCTCTTCAGCATGACCTCGTCATCCTTCGTCATTTGGTTTCTCAGGCCTTGATCCTGTTCCTCTCCACTTTCCTTCTTCATGTAGTGCATCTTGCTTCTCTCCAACTTCCAATCCAACTTCCAATCAAACATCCAACCCAGCTTCCAACCCAACTCCCAACCCAACTTTCAACCCAACTTCCCATCCATCTACCAACCCAACTTTCAACCCAACTTCCAACCCAACTTCCAACCTAACTTCCAACCCAATTTCCATCCCAACTTCCATGCCAACTTCCAACCCAACTTCATACCCAACTTCCAACCTAGCTTCTAGCTCAACTTCCAATCCAGCTTCCAACACAACTTCCAATCCAACTTCCAACCCAGCATCCAACCCAGCTTTCAACCCAACTTTCAACCCAACTTCAAACCCAACTTCCAACCCAACTACCAACCAAACTTCCAACCGAGCTTCCAACCCAACTTCCAACCAAACTTCGAACCCAACTTCCAATCAAACTACCAGCCCAACTTCCAACCCAACTTCCAACTTTACTTATAATCCAACTTCCATCCCAACTTCCAACCCAACTTCCGACCCAACTCTCAACCCAACTTCCAACTCAAATTCCAACCCTACTTCCAACCCAAATTCCAAAAACAACATCCAACTCAACCTCCAACCAATTTCCAGCCTAGATTCTATCCCAACTTTCAATTCACCTTCCAGACCAACTTTCAAGTCAACGTCCAGCCCACCTTCCAACCCAACCTCCAACACAACTTCCAACCTAACTTCCATCCCAACATCCAGCCCAACTACCATTCCAACTTCCAACCCAGCCAAACCAACTTCCAGCCAAGCAAATTCAACTTCCAGCCCAACTTCCAACCCAATGTCCAACCCATTTTCTAATCCAGCTTCCAGCCCAACTTCCAACCCAACTTCCAACCCAACTTCCTACCTAACTTCCATCCCAACCTCCATCCCAACTTCCATCCCAACTTCCAAACCAACTGACAACCCAACTTCTAACCCAACTTTCAACCCAACTTCCAACCCAACTTCCAATCCTACTTCCAACCCACTATCCAATCCAGCTTCCAACCCAAATTTCAAACGAACTTCCAACCCGACTTCCAACGCAACATACAACCCATCTTCCAACCCAACTGCCACCCTAACTTCCAACCCAACTTCCAACCTAAGTTCCATCCCAACCTCCATCCCAACTTCCATCCCAACTTCAAACCCAACTCTCAAACATACTTTCAACCCGACTTCCAACGCAACTTCCAACCCAACCTCCAATCCAACTTCCATCCCAACTTTCATCCCACCTCCATCCCAGCTTCCAACCCAACTTCCAACCCAGATTCCAACCCAACATCCAACTCAACTTCCAACCCAATTTCTAACCAAATTTCCAACCCAACTATGAACCCAACTTCGAACCCGACTTCCAACCCAACAATCAACCCAACTTACAATTCAACTTCCAGCCCAACTTCCAACCCAACTCCCAACCCAACTTCCATCCTAACTTCAAACCCAACTTCCATCCCAACTTCCCTCCTACCATCCAACCCAACTTCCAACCCAGCTTCCAACCCAACTTCCAACCCAACTACCAACAAAACTTTTAATCCAACATTGAACCAAACTTCCAACTCAACTTCCAACCCAACTTCCATCTGTCTTCATCCCCACTTCCAACCCAACTTCCAACCCAAATTCCAGCCTGACATTGAACCCAACTTCCATCCCAACATCCAAGCCAACTTCTAACCCAGATTTCAACCCAACTTCCAACCCAATGTCCAACGAAACTTCCAACCCAACTTTGAACCAAACTTGCAACTCAACTTCCAACCCAACATTCAACTAAACTTCCAACCCAACTTCTAGCCAAACTTCAAACCCAAATTCCAACACAGCTTCTAACCCAATTTTCATCCCAACTTCCATTCCAACTTCAAACCCAACTTCCATCCCAACTTCCATCCCAAAATCCAACCCAACACCCAACCCAACTTCCAACCCAACTTCCAACCCAACATCCAACCCAACTGCCAGCTCAACTTCCAACCCAACTTCCAATCCAACTTCCAAACCAGCATCCAACCCAGCTTCTAACCCAACGTTCAGCCCAACTTCGAACCCAACCTTCAACATAACTTCCAATCCAATTTCCATTCCACCTGCATCCCTTCTTCCAACCCAACTTCCAACCCAACTTCCAATCCAATATCCAACCCAATTTCCAACCCAACGTCCAACCAAACATACAACCCAATATCCATTTTAACTTCCAACACAACTTCCAACCCAATTTTGAGCCCAACTTCCAACCCAACGTTCAACCCAACGTCCAACCTAATTTCCAGCAAAATTTGAACACAAATTCCAACACAAGTTCTAGCCCAGCGTCAATCCCAGCTTCTATTCCAACTTCAAACCCAACTTCATCCCAACTTCCATCCCAACATCCAACCCATTTTCCAACCCAACTTCCAACCCAATATCCAACCCAATTTCCAACCCAACGTCCAACCTAATTTCCAGCAAAATTTGAACACAAATTCCAACACAAGTTCTAGCCCAGCGTCAATCCCAGCTTCTATTCCAACTTCAAACCCAACTTCATCCCAACTTCCATCCCAACATCCAACCCATTTTCCAACCCAACTTCCAACCCAACTTCCAACGCAACTTCCAACCCAACTTCCAATCCAAATTCCAACCCAACTTCCAACCCAACATTCAACTCAACTTCCAACCTAACTTCCAACACAACTTCCAACCCAACTTCCAACCGTGCATCCAACCCAACTTCCAATCCAGCTTCCAACCCAACATTCAACTCAACTTCCAACCAAAATTCCAACCCAACTTCCAGCCCAACTTCACGCACAACTTCCATCCCAACATCCATCCCAACTTCCAACCCAACTTCCAACCCAGCTTGCAACCCAAAAATCCAACCCAACTTCCAACCCAAACTCCAACTCAACTTCCAACCTAGATTCCATACCAACTTTCAACCCAACTTCCAATCCAACTTCTAACCCAAGTTGCAACCCAACTTCCAACCCAACTTCCAACCCAACGTCCAACCCAATTTCCAACCTAGCTTCCATCCCAACTTCCAGCCAAAATTCCATCCTAATTCCAACCCAACTTCCAACCCAACTTCCAACCCAACTTCCAACCCAATGTCCAGCCCAACTTCCAGCCCAACGTCCAACTCATTTTCTAATCCAACTTACAACCCAACTTCCAACCTAACTTCCATCTCAACCTCCATCCCAACGTCCATCCCAACTTCGAACCCAAATTCCAACCCAACTTCCAGCCCAACTTCCAACCCAACTTCAAACCCAACTTCAAATCCAACTTGGAACCCAGCATCCAATCTAGCTTCCAATGGAACTTTCAACCCAACTTCCAACCCAACTTCCAACCCAACTTCCAACCCAACTTCAAACCCAACTTCCATCCCACCTTCATCCCAACTTCCAACTCATCTTCCAACCCAAAATTCAACCCAACATCCAACCCAACTTCCAGCCCAACTTCGAACCCAACGTCCAACACAACGTTTAACCCAATTTCCATCTCAACTTCCATACCAACATCAAACACAACGTTTGTCCCAACTCCCATTCCAATATCCAACCCAACTTCCAATCCAACTTCCAACCCGACTTCCAACCCAACTTCCAATCCAATTTCCAGCCCAACTTCCATCCCAACTTCCAACCCAACTTCCAACCCAACATCCAGCCCAACTTCCAACCCAACTTCCAACCCAACGTCCAACCCAGCATCCAACCCAGCTTACAACCCAACCTTTAACCCATCATCAAACCCAAATTCCAACTCTACTTCCAACCCAATTTTCATTCCACCTCCATCCCCACCTCTAACCCAACTTCCAACCCAACTTCAAAGCCAATTTCCAACCCAACATCCAACCCAACGTCCAACCAAACGTTCAACCCAACGTCCAACTTAACTTCCAACCAAACTTCCATCTCAACTTCCAACCCAACGTCCAACGCAACATCCAACCCAGCATCCAACCCAACTTCCGACCCAACGTCCAACCCAACTTCCAACCCAACTTTCATCCTAACTTCCATCCTATGTTCCATCCCAACTTACACCCCAACATCCAACCCAACTTCCAACTCAACTTCCAACCCAACTTCCAGCCCAAATTCAAACCCAACTTCAAACCCAACTCCCATTCCAACTTGCAACCCAGCATCCAACCCAGCTTCCAACGCATCTTTCAACCCAACTTCCAACCCAGCTTCCAGCCCAACTTCCATCCCACCTCCATCCCAAGTTCCAGCCCAACTTTCAATCCAGCTTCCAACCCAACTTCCAACCCAACTTCCAACCCAACATCCAACCCACCTTCTAACCCATCTTCCAACCCAGCTTTCAACACAGCTCCCAGCCCAACTTGCAACCCAACTTCCAACCCAACTTCCAACCCAACTTCCAACCCAACTTCCATCCCACCTCCACCCCACTTCCAATCCAACTTCCAACCCAACTTTCAACCCAACAACCAACCCAACTTCCAGCCCAACGTCCAACCCAACTCCAACGCATATTTCAACCCAACTTCCAATCCAACTTGCAACCAAACTTTGAACCCAACTTCGAATTCAACATCCAACCAAACGTTTAACCCAAGGTCCAACCCAACTTTGAGCCCATCATCAGGCCCAACTTCCAACACAACTTCTAACCCAATTCCCATCTCAACTTCCATACCAACATCAAACCCAACTTTCGTCCCAACTCCCATCCCAACATCCAAGCCAACTTCCAATCCAACTTCCAACCCAACTTCCAACCCAACTTCCAACCCAATTTCAAGCCCAACTTCCATCCCAACTTCCAAGCCAACTTCCAACCCAACATTCAGCCCAACTTCCAACCCAACTTCCAACCCAACGTCCAACCCAGCATCTAACCCAGCTTCCAACCCAACCTTTAACTCAACATCGAACCCAACTTCCAACTCAACTTCCAACCCAAATTCCATTCCACCTCCATCCCCACCTTAAACCCAACTTCCAACCCAACTTCCAAGCCAACTTCGAACCCAACATCCAAGCCAACGTCCAACCGAACGTTCAACCCAACTTCCCACTTAAAATCCAACCCAACTTCCAGCCCAACATTGAACCCAACTTCCAAATCCACTTTCAACAAATGTTCAACCCAACATATAACCTAACATCCAGCCGAACTTCGAACCTTGCTTCCAACACAAGTTGTAACCCAACATCCATCCCAAATTCCATCCCAACTTCAAACCAAACTTCCATCCCAACTTCCAACCCAACATGCAGCCCAACTTCCAACACAACTTCCAACCCAACTTCCAACCCAACTTCTTACCTTCCTTCCAATCCAGTTTCCAACCCAGCTTCTAACCCAACTTCCAACCAAACTTTCAACATAGCTTCCAACCTATCGTCCAACCCCACTTCCAACCCATGTTCCAACCCCACTTCCATCACATCTTCCGTCCCAACTTCCATCCCAAATTCTTTACAAACTTCCAACCCATATTCCAACCCAGCTTCTGACCCAATTTCCAGCCCAACTTCAAACCCGACGTCCAACCGATTTCTTAATCTAACTTTCAACTTAACTTCCAACCCAACTTCCAACCCAACTTTAATCCTAACTTCCATCCCAACCTCTATCCTAACTTCCATCTTAACATCCAACCCAACATCCAACCCAACTTCCAGCCCAACTCCCAACCAAACTTCAAGCCCAACCTCCAATCCAATTTTCAACCCAGCATCCAACCCGGCTTCTAGCGCAACTCTCACTCAAATTCCAACCCAACTTCCATCCCATCTCCATCCCAACTTCCAACCCAACTTCCAACCCAACTTCCAACCCAACATCCAACCCAAACTTCCAACCCAACTTCCAACCCAACTTCCAACTCAACTTGCAACAAACCTCCAATCCAACTTCCAGCCAAACGTCCAACCCAACTTTGAACCCAACTTCCTACTAACCTTCCAACCCAACGGTCAACCTAAGTTCCAACCCACCTTCCATTTCAATTTCAACCCCAACTTCCATCCCAACTTCCCTCTCATCATCCAACCCAACTTCCAACACAACTCCAACCCAACTTGCAACCCAACTTCCAACCCAACTTTCAACCCAGCTTCTAACCCGACTTCCAACCCAACTTTCAACCCAACTTCCTGTCCAACTTCCAACCCAACTTCCAAGTCAACGTCCAACCCAACTTCTTACCCGACTTCCAACCCAACTTCCAACCCAACTTCCATCCCAACCCCCATTCCAACTTCGAACTCAATTTCCAACCCAACTTCCATCCCAACTTCCATTCCAAGTTCCAACCCAACTTTCAACACAAGTTCCAACCCAACTTCGAACCCAAGTTCCAATCCAACTTCCAACCTACCTTCCATTTAAACTTTCAACCTAATTTCCAACCCAATTTCCAGCCCAGCATCCAACCCAGCTTCCAACCCAACATTCAACCCAACTTCCAATCCAACTTTCAATCCATATTCCATCTCAACTTCCAACCCAACATCCAACCCAACTTCCGACCCAACGTCTAACCCAACCTCCAATCCAACTTTCATCCTAACTTCCATCCTAACTTCCATCCAAACTTACATCCCAACATCCAACCCAACTTCCAACCCAACTTCCAACCCAACTTCCAACCCAACTTCCAACCCAACTTCCAGCCCAACTTCAAACCCAACTTCAAACCCTACTCACATTCCAACTTGCAACCCAGCATCCAACCAAGCTTCCAACGCATATTTCAACCCAACTTCCAACCCAGCTTCTTCCCCAACTTCCATCCCACCTCCATCCCAAATTCCAACCCAACTTCCAATCCAGCTTCCAATCCAACTGCCAACCCAACTTCCAACCCAACATCCGACCCAGCTTCTAACCCATCTTCCAACCTAGGTTTCAACACAGCTTCCAGCCCAACATGCAACCCAACATCCAACCCAACTTCCAACCCAACTTCCAACCTAACTTCCACCCCACCTCCACCCCACTTCCAATCCAACTTCCAACCCAACTTTCAATCCAACAACCAACCCAACTTTCAGCCCAACGTCCAACCCAACTCCAACGCATATTTCAACCCAACTTCGAATCCAACTTCCAACCCAACTTTGAACCCAGTTTCCAGCTCAACATCCAACCCAACGTTTAACCCAACGTCCAACCCAACTTTCAGCCCATTATCCAGCCCAACTTCCAACACCTTTTCTAACCCAATTTCCATCCCAACTTCCATACCAACTTCAAACCCACATTTCATCCCAACTTCCATCCCAACATCCAACACAACTTCCAACGCAACTTCCAACCCAAGTTCCAATCCAACTTCCAGCCCAACGTCCAAGCCAACTTCCAACCAAACTTCCAACCCAACTTCCAGCCCAACCGCCAACCCAACTTCCAACCCAACCTCCAACCCGGCAACCAACCCAGCTTCCAACCCAACTTTCAACCCAACTTCTAACCCAACTTCCAACCCAACTTCCAACCCAATTTCCTTTCCACCTCCATCCCCACTTCCAACTCAACTTCCAACCCAACGTCCAACGCAACATCCAACCCAACTTCCAACCCAACGTCCAACGAAACTTTCAACCCAACTTCCAACTTAACTTCCAACCCAACTTCCAACCCAACCTCTAACCCAACTTCCAGCCCAACTTCCAACACAGCTTCCAACCCAACTTCCATCCCAACATCCTATTCAACTTCCGACCCAACTTCCAACCCAACTTCCAACCCAACTTCCAACCCTGTCTTCAATCCAACTTCCAACCCACCTTCTTATCCAGCTTCCAACCCAACTTTAAACCCATCTTCCAACCCAATGTCCAACCCAACTTCCAACCCAGGTTCCAACCCAACTTCCATCCCAACTTTCATCCCAACTTCCAACACAACTTCTATCCAAATTTCCAACCCAACTTCCAATCGAGCTTCCAATCCAACGTCCAACGCAGCTTCCAAAACAACTTCCAACCCAAATTGAAACATTGCATCCAACCCAGCTTCCAACCTAGCTTCCAGCCCAACTTTCAACCCAACTTCCAGCCCAACTTCCAACCGAACTTCCAACCCAACTTCCAGCCCGACTTCCATCCCAACGTCCATCCCAACTTCCAACCCAACTTCCAACCCAACTTACAACCCAAAGTCCAACACAACTTCCAACCCAACATCCAACCCAACTTCCAACCCATATTCCATCCGAACTTTCAACCCAATATCCAATCCAAGTTCTAACACAACTTCCAACCCAACTTCCAATCCAAGTTCTAACACAACTTCCAACCCAACGTCCAACCCAACCTCCAACCTAACTTCCATCCCAACTTCCAGCCCAACTTCCTTCCCAACATCTTTCCCAACTTCCAACCCAACTTCCAACCCAGCTTCCAAATTCACTTTCAACCCAACTTCAAACCCAACGTCCAACCCATTTTCGAACTCAACTTTCAACCCAACTTCTAACCCAACTTCTAACCCGACTTCCAACCTGACTTCCATCCCAACCTCCATCCCAACTTCCATCCCAACATCCAACCCAACATCCAACCCAACTTCCAGCCCAACTTCCAACCCAACTTTAAACCCAACTTCCAATCCAACTAGCAACCGAGCATCCAACCCAGCTTCTAACGCAACTTTCAACCAAACTTCCAACCCAGCTTCCAGCCCAACTTCCAACCCAACTTCCAATCCAACTTCCATCCCACCTCCTTGCAAACTTCCAACCCAACTTACAACCCTACTTCCAACTGAACTTTAAGCCTTGCTTCTAACCCAGCTTCCAACTGAACTTCCAACCCATCTTTGAACCCAACTTCCAGTTAAAATTCCTACCCTGCTTCCAACCCAGCATCAACCGGAGCTTCCAACCCAACCTTCAACCCAACTTCCAACCCGACATCCATCCGAAATCACATCCCAATGTCCAACCCAACTTCCAACCCAGCTTCGAACCCAACTTCCAACCCAACTTATGACATAACGTACAATCCAATTTCCAATCCAACTTCCAGCCTAACTTCCAACCCACCTTCCAACCCAATCTCCAACCCAAATTACAATCCAACTGTCATCCCGAATCCAACACAGCTTCCAACCCAAGTTCAACCCAACTTCTGACTTAATTTCTAACCCAATTTTCAACCCACCATCCAACCCAGCATCCAACCCAACTTTTAATCCTGCTTCCAACCCAATTTCCAACCTTACATCCAATCCAACATCGAACCCAACTTCCAACGCAACTTCCAACCCAACTTTTATCCCAGATTCCAACCAAACATCCAACCCAACTTCCAAGCCGACTTCCAACCCCACCTCCCACCCAACTTCGAACCCAACGTCCAACCCAACTTTCAACCCAACTTACAACCAAACTTCCAACCAAACTTTCAACCAAGCTCCAACCCAAATTTCAACCCAACGTCCAACCCAACTTCAAGCGCAACTTCCAACCCAACCTCCAATCCGACTTCCAACCCAACTTCCAACCCAACTTCTATCCAAACTTCCATCTCAACTTCCAACACAACTTCCAATCCAGCATCTAACCCAACTTCCAAACCAACTTCCAAGGAAACATCCAACCCAACTTCCAACCCAACTTCCAGCCCAACTTCTAGCACAACTTCTAACCCAGCTTCCCGCCCAACTTCCAACCCAACTTCCAACCCAACTTCCAACCCAACTTCCAACTCAACTTCCAATCCAACTTCCAACCCAACTTCCATCCCAACTTCAATCCCAACTTCCATCCCAACTTCCAAACCAACTTCCAATCCAACTCCCAACCCAGCTTCCAACCCACCTTCCAATCCAACTTCCAACCAAACGTCCAACCCAACTATCATGGCAACTTCCATCCCAACTTCAAACCCAACATCTAAACAAATTTCCAACCCAAATTCCTACCTTACTTCCAACCCAGCATCCAACCCAGCTTCCAACCCAACTTCCATCCCAACTTCCATCCCAAGTTCCAACCTAACTTCCAACCCAACTTCCAATCCAGCTTCCAACCCAACTTCCAACTCAACTTCCATCCCAAGTTCCATCCCAACTTCCAACCCAGCCTCCATTCCATCTTTAAACCCAACTTCAAACCCAACTTCCAACCCAACTTCCAACCAGACTTCCAACCCAGATTCCAACCCAACCTCCAATCCAACTTCCAACCCAACTTCCAAAGAAACTTCCAACCCAAATTCCAACCCAACTTTCATCTCAACTTCCATCCCAACTTCCAACCAAACTTCCAACCCAACGTCCTACCCACATTCCAGCCCAGATTCCAACCCAACTTTCAACGCAACTTTGAACCCAACTTCAAACCCAACTTCCAAACCAGCATCCAGCCCAGCTTCCAACCCATCTTCCAACCATACTTCAAACCCAACTTCCAACCCGACCTCCGTCCGAATTTCCATCTTAAGTTCCAAACAAACTTCCAACCCAACTTCCAAACCAACATTCAACCCAACTTCCAACCTCATTCCGAACCCAACCTGCAACCTAACTTCCAACTTAACCTCCAACCCTACTTCCAACCGAACTTCCAACTCAACTTCCAATCCAACATAAAAACCATGTTTCAACCCAACTTCCAATTCCAATTGTAATTCAGCTTCCAACCCAACTTCCATCCCACCTTCCATCCAAACTTCCAACCCAACTTCCAACCCAGCTTCCAACGCAGCTTCCAACCCAACTTTCAACCCAACTTCCAACGCAACTTCCAATGCAACTGCAAACCCAACTTCGAACACAACTTCCAACCCAACTTCCAACCAAACTTTCATCTCAACTTCAACCCAGCTTCCAATCCAACTTCCAACCCAACTTCCAATCCAACTTCCAACCCGCTTTCAACCCGACTTCCAGCTAAACTTCCAGCCCCACTTCCAACCCAATTTTAAACCCAGCAACTAACCAGCATCCAACCCAACGTTCAACCATACTCCCAACCCAACGTCCAACCTAAGTTCCATCCCAACTTCCATCCCAACTTCCAACCAAACTTCTACACGAATTCCAAGCCAACTTCCAACCCAACTTTCAACTTATCTCCCAGCCCAACTTCCAACCCAACTTCCAACCCAAGTTCAAGTCCAACTTTCAACCCAACTTCCAACCCAACTTTCGTGCCAACTTCCAACCCAACTTCGAACCTAGCTTCCATCCCGACTTCCAACCCAAACTCCATCCCAACTTCTAACCCAACTTCCAACCCAACTTCCAACCCAACTTGTAGCCCAACTTCCGACCCAACTTCCAACCCAACTTCTAACCCAGCTTCCAGTCCAGCTTTGAATCCAACGTCCAATCCAACTTCCAACCCAACTTCCAACCCAACGTCTAACCCAACTTCCAACACAACTTCCCTCCCAACTTCCATCAATACTTCCATCCCAACCTCCAACCCAACTTTGAACCCAAATTCCAACCCAACTTCCAACCCAACTTCCAACCCAACTTCCAATCCAACTTCCAACCCAACTTCCAAACCAACCTCCCATCCAACTTCCAACCCAGCTTCTATCTAAACTTCCAGCCCAACTTCCAAACCAACACCAACCCAACTTTCATCCCAACTTCCATCCCAACTTCCAGCCCAACTTCCAACCCAACTTCCAACCCAACTTCTAACCCAACTTCCAACCCAACTTCCAACCCACCGTCCAACCCAACTTCCAACCCAACTTTCATCCCAACTTCCAATCCAACTTCACATCCAACTTCCATCCCAACGTCCAACCCAACTTCCAGCCCAACTTCCAACCCAACTTCCAAGCCAACTTACAACCCAACATCCAACCCAACTTCCAATCCAGCTTCTAATCCAACTTCCAACTTAGCTTCCAACCCAGCCTTCAATCCAACTTTCAATCCAGTTTCCAACCCAACTTGCAACTCAACTTTTGACCCAACATTTGACGCAACTTCAATCCCAACTTCCATCCCAACTTCCAACTCAACTTCCAACCCAACTTCAAGCCCAACTTCCAACCCAACGTCCCTCCCAACTTCCAACCCAACTTTCAGCCCAACTTCTAACCCAACCTCCAATCCAATTTCCAACCCAACTTCCAACCAAACTTCTAACCCAACTTCCCACCCAACTTCCATCACAACTTCCATCCCAGCCTCCAACCCAACTTCCAACCCAATTTCCAGCCCAACTTCCAACCCAACTTCCAACCCAACTTCCAATCCAACTTCCAATCCAACTTCCAACCCAACCTCCAATCCAACTTCCAACCCAGCTTTTAACTTAACTTCTAGCCTGACTACCAACCCAACTTCCAACCCAACTTCCAACCCAACTTCCAACCTAACTTCCATCCCAACTTCCAACCCAACTTCCAACCCAACCTCTTTTCCAACTTCCAACCCATTTTTTAACCCAATCCAGCCCAATTTCCAACACAGCTTCCAACCTTGCTTTCATCCCAACTTCCAACACAACTTCCAATCCGGCTTCCAACACAACTTCCAACCCAACTTCCAACCCTGCTTTCAACCCAAATTGCAACCCAACTTCCAGCTCATATTCCAACCCACCTTCAAACTCAACTTCCATCCCAACTTCCTTCCCAACTTCAAACCCAACTTCCGTCCTAACTTCAATCCCAACTTCCAACCCAACTTCCAATCCAACTTCCAACCCAACTTCGAACCCAACTTCAAACCCAACTTCCAACCCAACTTCTAACCCAACTTCGAACGCAACGTCCAACCCAGCTTCCAACCCAGCCTTCAACCCAACTTTCAACCTAACATCCAACCCAACTTCCAACCCATCTTCCGACCCAATTTTCAACCCAACGTTTGATGCAACTTCCATCCCAAATATCATCCTAGCTTCGAACCCAACTTCCAACCCAACTTCCAACCCAACTTCCGACCCAACTTCTGACCCAACTTTCAACCCAACTTCCAACCCAACCTCCAATCCAGCTTCCAACCCAACTTTCAGCCCAACTTCCAACCCAACTTCCAGCTCAACTTCCATCCCAACTTCCAACCCAACTTCCAACCAAACTTCCAATCCAACTTCCAACCCAACTTACAAACCGACTTTCAGCTCAACTTCCAACCCAACGTCCAACCCATCTTCCAATTCAACTTCCAACCCATATTCCAACCCAGCTTCCAACCTAAGTTCCATCCCAACTTCCATCCTAGCTTGAAACCCAACTCCATCCCAGCTTCCATCCCAACTTCCAACTCAACTTCCCACCCAACATCCAACCCAACTTCCAATCCAACTTCCAACCCAACTTCCACTACAGCCTCCAACCCAACCTCCAACCCAACTTCCAACCCAACTTTCAACCCAGCTTCCAACCTAGCCTTCAACCCAACTTTCAACCCCACTTCGACCCAACTTCCATCCCAACTTCCGACCCAACTTTCAACCCAACTATTGATACAACTTCCATCCCAGCTTCCATCCCAACTTCGAAACCAACTTCCAACCCAACTTCCAACCCATCTTCCAACCCAACTTTCGATCCAACTTTCAACCCAACTTCCAATCCAACCTCTTATCCAACGTCCAACCCAACTTCCAGCCCAACTTCCAGCGCAACTTCCAACCCAACCTCCAACCCAGCTTTCATCCCAACTTTCAACCCAAGTTCCAACCCAACTTCCAACTCAACTTCCAACCCTATTTCCAATCCAACTTCCAACCCAACTTCCAAGCCAACTTTCAACCAAACTTCCAACCCAACTTCCAACCCAACTTCCAACCCAACTTCCAACCCACCTTCCAGCCCAACATCCAACCCAGCTTCCAACCCAACTTTCAACCCAACTTCAAACCCAACTTCCAACCCAACTTCCAGTCTAACTTCCAACGTAACATCCTACCCAACTTCTATCCCAATTTCCAATCCAACCTCCAACTAACTTCCAACCCAACTTCTAGCCCATCTTCCAACCCAACCTCCAATCCAACTTCCAATCCAACTTCCAATTCAACTTCCGACCTAGCTTCCAACCTAACTTCCAACCCAACGTTTATCCCAACTTCCATATAAACTTCTAACCCAGCTTCCAACACAATTTCCCATCCAGCTTCCAACCCAATTTTCAACCTAACATCAAACTCAAAATTAAAAACCCAACTTCTAGCCCAGCATCCAACCCAGCTTCCAACTAAGTTTTCAACCCAACTTCAAACCCGACTTCAAACCCAACATCAAACCCAACTTCCATCCCAACGCCCAACCCAACTTCCAAACCAACTTCCAGACCAACTTCCAGCCAAACGTCCATCCCAACTTCCATCCCGACATCAAACACCATTTCCATCCCAACTTCCATCACAACTTCCAACCCAAATTCCAACCCTTCTTCCAACCCAACTTCCAACCCGAATTCAATCCGAACCTCCATCCCAACTTCCAACCCTACTTCCAATCCAACTTCCAGCCCAACTTCCAGCCCAACTTGCAATCCAACTTCTAACTCAACTTCCAACCCATCTTCCCACCCAACTTCCATCACAACTTCCAGCGCAACCTCCAACCCAACTTCCAACCCAACTTCTAACCCAGCTTCCACCCCAACTCACAACCCAACTTCCAACCCAACTTCCGACGGAACTTCCAACCCAACCTCCAATCCAACTTCCAACCCAATTTCCAACCCAACTTCAGACCTAACTTCCAACCCAACCTCTAAGCCAACTTCCAGCCCAATTTCCAACCCAACTTCCAGCCCAACTTCCTACCTAACTTCCAACCCACCTTACAACCCACCTTCCAACCCAACTTCCAATCCAACTTCCAACCCAACTTCCAACCCAACTTCCAACCCAACTTCCAACCCAACTTACAACCCAAATTCCAACTCAGCTTCCAACCCAACATCCAACCCATCTTCAAATTCAACGTCCAACCTAATTCCAACCCAGCTTCCAACCCAACTTCCATCCCAACTTCCATCCCAACTTCAAACCCAACTTCCATCCGAAGTTGCATCCCAACTTCCAACCCAATTTCAAACCCAACTTCAAACCTCACTTCCAACCTAACTTCCAACCCAACTGCCAACCCAACTTCCAACCCAACTTCCAACCCAACTTCCAACCCAGCTTCCAACCCAACCTTCAACCCAAGTTTCAACTCAACTTCAAATCCAAGTTCCAACCCAACTTCCGACCCAACTTTCTACCCAACGTTTGACGCAACTTCCATCCCAACTTCCATCACAACTTCCAACCTAACTTCCAACCCAATTTCCAGCCCAACTTTCAACCCAACTTCCAACCCAATTTTGAACGAAGCGTCCAACCCAACCTCCAATCTAACTTAAAACCCAACATCCAACCCAACTTCAAGCCCAACTTTCAACCAAACGTCCAACCCAGCTTTCATCCCCACTTCGATCCAAACTTCCAGCACAACTTCCAACCCAACATCCAACCCAAATCGAACCCAAACTCCATGTCTGCTTCCAACCAAACTTCCAACCTGACTTCCAACCCAACTTCCAATCCAACTTCCCACCAAGGTTCCAATCCAGCTTCCAACCCAACTTTCAACCCAACGTCTAACCCAACTTCCAACCCAACGTCCAACCCAACTTCCAACTCAACTTCCAACCCAACTTCCAACTCAACTTCCAACCCAAATTTCAACCCAACCTCCAACCCAACATCCAACCCGGCTTCCAACCCAACTTTCAACCCAACTTTAAACCCAACTTCCAGCCCAACTACCCACCCAACTTCCAACCTAACCTCCAATCCAACATCCGACCCAACTTCCAATCCAACCTGCAACACAACTTCCAACTCAACTTCGAACCAAAATTCCTACCCAACCTCCAACCCAGCATCCAACCTAGCTTCCAACCCAACTTTCAACCCAACTTCAAACCCAACTTCCAACCCAACTTCTAGTCCAACTTCCAACCCAACATCCTACCAAACTTCTATCCCAATTTCCAACCCAACATCCTGCGAACTTCCAACCCAACTTCTAACCCAATCTCCAACCCAACTTCCAATCCAACTTCCAATCCAACTTTTATCTTAACTTTCATAGCAACTTCCAACCCGACTTCCAACCCAACTTCCCACCCAACTTCCAGCTCAACTTTCAACCCAACATCCAAACCAAATTAAAACCCAACTTCCAACTGGGCGTCCAACCCAGCTTCCAACCCAACTTTCAACCCAATTTCAAGCCCAACGTTCAGCCCAACATCAAACCCAACTTCCATCCAGACATCCAACCCAACTTCCAAACCAACGTCCAATCCAACTTCCAACCAAACTTCCATCCCAACTCCCATCCAAACATCAAACACACTTTTCATCTGAATTTCCATCCCAACTTCCAGCCCAACTTCCAACCCAACTTCTTGGCCGACACCCAACCCAACGTCCGTTCAATCTCTATCCCAAACTCCATCCCAACTTCCAACACTACTTCCAACCCATTTTCTAACGCAACTTCCAACCCAGCTTCTAGTCCAACTTCTAACCCAATTTCCAACCGAACTTCCAATCCAACTTCTAACCCAACTTCCAACCCTGTTTCCAACGCGGCTTCTAGCATAGCTTCCAACCCAACTTTCAACCCTACGTCCAATCCAACTTCCAACCCAGCTTCCAACCCAAATTCCAACCCAACTTCCAACCGAGCATCCAACCTAGTTTCCAACCCAACTCAAACCCCAATTTCAAACCCAACTTCCAACCCAACTTCCAGTCCAACTTCCACCCCAACATCAAACCCAACTTTTATCCTAGTTTCCAACTCAACTTCCAGCCCAACTTCCAACCCAACTTTCAACCCAACTTCCATCCCAACTTCCATGCCAACCGCCAACCCAGCTTCCAACCGAACTTCCAACACAACTTCCAACCCAAGTTTCAACCCAATATCCAACCCAATTCCCAACCGAGCATCCAACCCAGTTTTCAACCCAACTTTCAACCCAACTTCAATCCATTGTCCAACCCAATTTCCAATCTAGCTTCCAATCCAACTTCCAACCTAGCTTCCAACCCAACTTCCATCACAACTTCCATCCCAACTTCCTTTCCATCTTCAAACCCAAATTCCAGCCCAACTTCCAGCCCAACATCCAATCCAACGTCCAACGCAACTTCCAACCCAACTTCCAACCTAACCTTTAATCCAACGTCCAACCCAA
Source organism: Penium margaritaceum (assembly GCA_023375785.1). Lineage (NCBI taxonomy): Eukaryota > Viridiplantae > Streptophyta > Zygnematophyceae > Desmidiales > Peniaceae > Penium > Penium margaritaceum. The sequence continues at coordinate 220,095 of SZWC01002378.1, forward strand.
CTTCCAACCCAACTTCCAGCCCAACTTCCAACCCAACTTCCAACCTAACTTTCATCCCAACTCCCAAACCAACTTTGAATCCAACTTCCAGCCCAACTTCCAACTTAACTTCCAGCCCAACTGACAACACAACTTCCAATTCAACTTCCAACGCAACATCCAACCCATCTTCCAAACCAACGTCCAGCCCATATTCCAACCCAGCTTCCAACCCAACTTCCATCCAAACTTCCATCCCAACTTCAAACCCAACTTCCATGCCAACTTCCATCCCAACTTCCAACCCAACTTCCAACCCAACTTCCAACCCAACTTCCAACCCAACATCTAGCCCAATTTCCAACCCAACTTCCAACCCAACCTTCACCCCAGCTTCCAACCCAGCCTTCAACCCAAATTTCAAGCCAACAACCAACCCAACATCCAACCCAATATCCAACCCAACTTCCAACCCAACTTTGACCCCAACGTTTGACGCAACTTTCATCCAAACTTGTATCCCAAATTCCAGCCCAACTTCCAACCTAACATCCAACCCAACTTCCAGCCCAACTTCCAATCCAACTCCCAACCCAACATCCAACCCAACTTCCAACCCAACCTCGAATCCAACTTCCAACCCAACTTGGAACCAAACTTCCAGTCCAACAACAACCCAACTTCCAACCCAACATTTGTCCCAACTTCCATCCCAACATCAAACCCCACTTCCAACCCAACTTCCAATTCAACTTCCAACCCAAACTCCATGCCAATTTCCAACCCAACTTCCAGCACAACTTCCCACCCAACTTCCATCCAAACTTCCAACCTAACTTCCAACCCAACTTCCAACCCAATTTCCAACACAACTTTCAAACCAACATCCAACCCAACTTCCAACCCAGCTTCCAACCCAGCCTCCAATGCAACTCACAACCCAAGTTCTAACTCCACTTCGAGCCAAAATTCCAACCCAACTTCCAACCCAACTTGCATCCCTGCTTCCACCTCAACTTCCAGCCCCACTTCCAGCCCAACTTCCAACCCAACTTCCAACCCAACTTCCAACCCAACTACCAACCCTACTTCGAACCTAGCTTCCAACCCAATGTTCAACCCAACTTCCAACCCAACTTCCAACTCAACTTCCAACCCAGATTCCAACCCAATTTCCAACCAGCATCCAACCCAGCTTCCTATCCAACTTTCAACCCAACTTCAAACCCAACTTCCAACCCGACCTCCTGTCCAACTTCCAACCCAACATCCAACCCAGCTTCTATCCCAATTTCCAGCCCAACATCCAACCAACTTCCAACCCAACTTCTAACCCAACTTCCAACCCAACTTCAAATCCAACTTCCAATTCAACTTCCGACACAATTTCCAACCCAACTTCCAATCCAAGTTCCAACCCAGCCTTTATCCCAACTTCCATCCCAACACCCAACCCAGCTTCCAACCCAACTTCCAACTCAACTTCCAACCCAACTTTCAACCCAACATCCAACCCAAATTCCAATCCAGCTTCCAACCTAGCATCCAACCCAGCTTCCAACCCAACTTTCAACCCAACTTCAATCCCAGCTTCCAGCCCACATTCCAACCCAACTTCCAATCCAAATTCCAACCCTACTTCGAACCCAACTTCCAACCCAACTTCTAACCCAACTTCCAACCCAAGTTCAATTACAACTTCCAACCAAACTTCCAACCCCGCTTCCAACCCAGCTTCCAATCCAACTTTCAGCCCAACTTCAAACCCAATTTGCAACCCAACTTCCAACCCGACTTCCAACCCAACTTCCAACCAAACTTTCAGCCCAGCTTCCATCCCAACTTCCATCCCAACTTCCAACCCAACTTCCAATCCAACTTTTAACCCAATTTCAAACCCAAATTCCAACCGAACTTCCAGCCCAACTTCGAACCAAACCTCCAATCCAACTTCCAATCCAACTTCCAACCCACCTTCCACCGAACTTTCAACCCAACTTCCAACCCAACTTCCAGTCCAACTCTCATCTTAACTTCCATCCCAACTTCCAACCCAGCTTCCAACCCAACTTCCAATTCAAATTGCAACCCAGCTTCCAACCCAAATTCCTACACAACTTCTAACCCAATATCCAACGTAGCTTCCAACCCAGCTTCCAATCCAACTTCCAACCCATCTTCTAATCCAACTTCAAGCCCAACTTCCAACCCAAGTTTCATCCCATCTTCCATTCCAACATTCATTCCAACTTCAATCCAAACTTCCATCCCAACTTCCAACCCAACATCCAACCCAACTTCCAACCCAACTTCTAACCCAACTTCCAACCTATGTTCGAATCCAACTTCCAATTGAAATTCCAACCCAACTTCCAACCCAACTTCCAACTCAACTTCCAACCCAACTTTCATCCCAACTTCCATCACAATTTCCAACCTAGCTTCCAACCAAAGTTCCAACCCAACTTCCAACCCAATTTTCAGCCCAACATCCAACCCAAATTCCAACCAAACTTCCAACCCAGCATCCAACCCAGCTTCGAACCCAACTTCAAACCCAACTTCCAATCAAACTTTGAATCCAAGTTCCAACCAAACTTCCAACCCAACTTCCATCCTTACTTCCACCCCAACTTCCAACCCTCCTTCCAACCCAGCTTCCATCCCAACTTGCAACCAAACTTCCAATCCAACTCCTAACACAACTTCCAACCCAACTTGTAACCCAACCTCCAAGCCAATTTACAACCCAACTTCCAGCTCAACTCCCAACCCATTATCCGACCCAACTTCCTACCCAACTTTCAGCCCAATTTCCAACTCAAATTCCAGCCCAACTTCCATCCAAACTTACATCCCAACTTCAAACCCAACTTCCACCCCAACTTCCAACCCAACTTCCAACCCAACTTCCAACCCAAAAACCAACCCAACTTCCATCCCAACTTCCAACCCAACTTCCAATTCAACTTCCAACCCAATTTCCAACCCAACTTCCAACTCAGCTTCCAACCCATCTTCCAAACCAACTTTCAACCCAACGTCCAACCCAACGTCCAACGCAACTGCCAACCCAACTTCCATCCCAACTTCCAGCGCAACTTCCAACCCAATTTCCAATCCAACTTCCAGCTCAACTTCCAACCCAGCTTCCAACCCAACCTCCAACCCAACTTTCATCCCAACATCCATCCCAACTTCCAACCCAGCTTCCAACCCAATTTCCAGCCTTGCTTCCAGCCCAACGTTCAACCCAACATCCAACCCAAATTCCAACCCAACATCCTACCTAGCATCCAAACCATCTTCCAACCCATCTTTAAATAAATCTTCAAACCCAACTCCCAACCCAACTTCCCATCAACCTTCCAACACAACATCCCACCCAACTTCCATACCAATTTCAATCCCAACTTCCAACTTCCAACCCAACTTCCAACCCAAATTCCAATCCAAGTTTCAACCCAACTTCCATCTCAAATTCCATCCCAAACTCCATCCCAACTTCCAACCCAGCATCCCACCCAGCTTCCAACCCAACTTTCAACCCGACTTCAAACCCAACTTCCAACGCAACTTCAAACCCAACTTCCATCCCAACTTCCAACCCAACTTCCAAGCCAACGTCCAACCCAACATCCAGCCAAACTTCAATCCCAACTTACATCCCAACATCAAACACCATTTACAACGCAATTTCCATCCCAACTTCAAACCCAACTTCTAGTCCAACTTCCATCCCAACCTCCAACCCACCTTCCAACCGAACTTCCAACCCAACTTCCAACCCAGCTTTCAACCCAATATCCTACCCAAATTCCAACCCAGCACCCAACCCAGCATCCAACCCAGCTTCCAGCCCAACTTTCAACCCAACTTCCAATCCATTATCCAACCCAACTTCCAATCCAGCTTCCAATCCAACTTCCAACCCAACTTCCAATCCACCTTCCATCCCAACTTCCATCCCAACTTCCATTCCATCTTCAAATCCAAATTCCAACCTAACTTCCAACCCAACATCCAATCCAACTTCCAACTCAACTTCCAACCCAACTTCCATCACAACTTGCATCCCAACCTCCAACCCATCTTCCAACCCAACTTCCAACCCAACTTCCAGCCCAATTTTCAACCCAACTTCCAACCCAAACTCTAAACCACTTTCCAACCCAACTTCCAACCCAATTTCCAGCCCTACTTCCAACCAAACTTCCAAACAACTTTCATCCCAAATTCCAACCCAACTTCCAATCCAACTTCCAACCCAACTTCCAGCCCAACTTCCAACCCAACTTCCAACCCAACTTACAACCCAACGTCCAACCCAACTTCCAACCCCACATCCAACCCCATCTTCAAATGCAACGTCCAGCCCATATTGCAACCCAAGTTCCATCCCAACTTCCATCCCAACTTCAAACCCAACTTCCATCCCAACTTCCATCACAACTTCTAACCCAACTTCCAACACAACTTCAAACCCTACTTCCAACCCAACTTCCAGACCAACTTCCAACCCAACTTTCATTCCAACTTCCAACCCAACTTCCAACCCAGCTTCCAACCCAGCCTTGAACCCAAGTTTCAACCCAACTTCAAATTCAACTTCCAACCCAACTTCCAACCCAACTTTCAATCCAACTTTTGACGCAACTTCCATCCCAACTTCCATCCCAACTTCCAACCCAACTTCCAACCCAACATCCAACCCAACTTCCGACCCAACTTTCAACCAAGCGTCCAACCCAACCTCAAATCCAACTTCCAACCCAACTTCCAACCCAACTTCAAGCCCAACTTCCAACCAAACGTCCAACATAGCCTTCATCCCAACATCCATCCCAACTTCAAACCCAACTTCCAACCCATCTTCCAACCCAGTTCCCAACCCAACTTCCAACCCAGTTTCCAACCCAACTTCCAACCCAACTTCCAACCCAACTTCTGACCCAACTTTGAACCCAACTTCCAACCCAATTCCAATCCAACTTCCAACACAACTTCCAACCCAACTTCCAGCCCAACTTCCAACCCAACTTCCAACCTAGCATTCATCCGAACTTTTAACCCAACTTCCAGCCCTACTTCCAACTCAACTTCCAACCCAATACCCAACCAAACTTCCAACCCAGCTTCTAACCCAACTTTCAATCCAACTTCTAACCCAACTTCCAACTCAACTTCCAACCCAACTTCCAACCCAACTTCCAGCCCAACTTTCAACCCAATTTCCATCCCAACTTCCACGCCAACCTCCAACCCAGCTTTCAACCCAGCACCCAACCCAGCTTCCAACCAAGCTTCCAACCCAACTTTCAACCCAACTTATAATCCATTGTCCAACCCACCTTTCAATCCAGCTTCCAATCCAACTTCCAACCCAGCTTCCAACCCAACTTCCATCCCAACTTCCATCCCAACTTCCATTCCATCTTCAAACCCAAATTCCAACCTAACTACCAACCCAACATCCAATCCAACCTCCAACCCAACTTCCAACCCAGCTTCGAACCCAACATTTAATCCAACGTCCAACCCAACTTCCAACCCAATTTCCAGCCCAACTTCCAACCCAACTTTCATCCCAACTCACAACCCAACTTCCAATCCAGCCTCCAACCCAACTTCCAACCCAACTTGCAACCTCACTTCTAGCCCATCTTACAACACAACTTCCAACTCAACTTCCAACCCAACATCCAACCCATCTTCCGACCCAACGTCAAGCCCATGTTCCAACCCAGCTTCCAACCCAACCTCCTATCCAACTTCCGACCCAACCTCCAATCCAACCTACGACCCAACTTAAAACCAAACTTCCTATCCAGCTTCCAACCCAACTTTCAACCAAGCTTTCATCCCAACTTCCATCCCAACTTCCAACCCAACTTGCAATCCAACTTCCAATCAACTTAAAACCTAAACTCCATGTCAACTTCCAGCCCAACTTCCAACCCGACTTCCAACCCAACTTCCAACCCAACTTCCAGCCCAGTTTCCAACCCTGCTTCCAATCCAACTTTCAATCCAACGTCTAACCCTACTTCCAACCCGAATTCCAACCCAACATCCAACCCAATTTCCAGTCCAACATCCCACCCAACTTCCATCCCAACCTCCATCCCAACTTCCTTCCCAACTTCCATCCCTGCTTCCATCCCAACTTCCAACCCAACACCCAACCCAACTTGCAACCCAACTTCCAACCCAACTTCCAACCCATGTTCCAATCCAACTTCCAATGAAACTTCCAACCCAAATTCAAACTAAATTCCAACCCAACTTCCAACCAAACATCCAACCCAACTTCCATCCCAATTTCCATCCCAACTTCAAACGCAACTACCAACCCAACTTCCAACCCAACTTCCAGTCCAATTTCTAACCCAACTTCCAACCCAATCTCCAACCCAACCTCTAACCCAACTTACAACCCAACTTCCAACTCAACTTCCAACCGAACATCCAGCCCAACTTCCAATCCAACTTCCAGCCCGAAGTGCAACCCAACGTCCAATCCAACTTACATCCCAACGTCCATTCCAACTTTAAAACGAACTTCCATCCCAACTTCCAACCCAACTGCCAACCCAACTTCCAACCCAAATACCAACCCAACGTCCCACGCAACTTCCAACCCAACTTCCAACCCAAATTCCAACCCAACTTCCAACCCAATTTCCAATCCAACTTCCAACCCAACTTCCAACCCAGCTTCCAACCCAACTTCCAACCCAACTTCCAACCCAACTTTCATCCCAACATCCATCCCAGCTTCCAACCCAGCTTCCAACCCAACTTCCAGTCCAGTTTCTAATCCAACTTTCAACTTAACATCCACCCCAAATTCCAACCCAACTTCCAGCCCAACATCCAACCCAGCTTCCAACCTATCCTTGACTCCAACTTCAAACCCAATTCCCAACCAAACTTCCCATCAACCTTCCAACACAACATCTCACCCAAATTCCATCCCAATTTCCATCCCAATTTCCAATCTCAATTCCAACCCAACTTTCAACCCAGTTTCCAACCCAACTTTCAACCCAACTTCCATCCTGAATTCCATCCCAAACTCCATCCCAACTTCCAACCCAACTTCCAACCCAACTTCCAACCCGACTTCCAGCCCAACTTCCAATCAAACTTCCAACACAACTTCCAGCCCAACTTCCCACCCAACCTCCAACCCAACTTACAACCCAATTTCCAACTCAACTTCCAACCCAGCATCCAACCCAAATTCCAACCCAACATCCAGCCAAAATTCCAACCCAACTTCGAGCCCAACTTCCATCCCAACTTCCTTCCCAACTTCAAACCCAACTTCCATCCTAACATCCATCACAACTTTCAACCCAACTTCCACCCCAACTACCAACCCAACTTCCGATCCAACTTCCAACCAAATGTCCCAATCCCAGTCATGATCCCAGTCCCGATCCCGATCCCGATCGCAGTCCGGATCCTAGTCCCAGTCCCAGTCCCAGCCTTAGTCCCAGCCCGGTTCCAGTCTTGATTCCAGTCCCGATCCCAGTCCTGATCCCAGTCCTGGTCCCAGGCCCAATCCCAGTCCCGATCCCAGTCCCGGTACCAGCCCTCATCCCTGTCCCGATCCTAGTCCGATCCCAGTCCCCATGCCATTCCCGGTCCCAATCCCCATTCCAATCCCAATCCCAATCCCAATCCCAATCCCAATCCCAATCCCAATCCCAATCCCAATCCCAGTCCCAATCCCAATCCCAATCCCAATCACAATCTCAATCCCAGTTCCAATCCAAATCCTAGTCCCAATCCCAATCCCAATCCCAATCCCAGTCCCAGTCCCAATCCCAATCCCATTCCCAATCCCAATCTCATTCCCAGTCACAATCCCAATCCCAATCCCAATCCCAGTCCCAATCCCAGTCCCAATCTCTATCCCAATCCCGATCTTGATCCCAATCCCAATCCCTATCCCAATCCCAATCCCGATCCAAATCACAGTCCCGATCCCAATCCCAGTCCCGATCCCAATCCCCATCCCAATCCCAATCCTCATCCCAATCCCAATGCCAATCGCAATCCCAATCGCAATCGCAATCCCAATCCCAATCCCAATCCCAATCCCAAGTCCAACCCCAATGCCAAAACCAATCCCAATCCCAATCCCAATCCCAATCCCAATCCCGATCCCAATCCTGATCCCAATCCCAATCCTGATCCCAATCTCAATCCCAGTCCTAATCCCAATCTCAATCCCAATCCCAATCCCAGTCCCAATCCCAATCCCAATCCCTATCCCAATCCCAATCCCAATCCCAATCGCAATCCCAATCGCAATCCCAATCTCAATCCCAATCCCAATCCCAATCCTAATCCCAATGCCAATCCCAATCCCAATCCCAATCCCTATCCCAATGCCAATCCCAATTCCAACCCCAATCCCAATCCCAATCCCGATCCCAATCCCAATCCCAATCCCAATCCCAATCCCAATGCCAATCCCAATCTCAGTCCCAGTCCCCATCCCAATCCCAATCCCAATCCTAATCCCAATCCCAATCCCAATCCCAGTCGCAATCCCAATCCCAACCCCAATACCGATCCCAATCCCATTCCCAATCCCAATCCGAGTCCGAATCCCAATCTCAATCCCAATCCCAATCCCAATCCCAATTCCAATCCCAATCCCAATCCCAATCCCAATCCCAGTCCCAATCCCAGTCCCAGTCCCTATCCCATTCCCAATCTCAATCCCAATCCCAATCCCAATCCAAATTCCAGTCTCAATCCTCATCCCAATCCCAATCCCAATCCCAGTCCCAGTCCCAATCCCAATCCCAATCCCAATCCCAATCCCAGTCCCAATCCTAGCCCCGATCCCTGTCCTGATCCCAGTCGCGGTCCCAGTCCCGATCCCTGTCCCGATCCCAGTCGGAATCCCAGTATCGATCCCAGTCCCGATCCCAGTGCCGATCCAGTCCCAATCCTAGTCTCGATTCTAGTCCCAATCAGAGTCCCGATCCTAGTCCCGATCCCAGTCCCGATCCCAGTCTAGATCCCAGTCCCAATCCAAGTCCCGATCCCAGTCTGGATCCCAATCCCGATCCTAGTCAAGGTCCCAGTCCCGATCCCAGTCCAGGTCCCAGTCCCGGTCCCAGTCCCGAACCTAGTCTCGATCCCAATCCCAGTCCCAATCCCAATCCCAATCCCAATCCCAATCCCAATCCCAATCCCGATCCCAGTCCCAGTCCCAATCCCAATCCCAGTCCCAATCCGAATCCCAATCCCAGTCCCAATCCCAATCCCAGCCCCAGTCCCACTCCCCATCCCAATCCCAATCCTAATCCCAATCCCAATCCTAATCCCAATCCCGATCCCAATCCCAATCCCAATCCCAACCCCACTCCCAATCCCAATCCCAATCCCAATCCTAATCCCAATCCTTATCCCAATCCCAATCCCAATCCCAATCACAACCACAATCCCAATCCCAATCCCAATCCGAATCCCAATCTCATTCCCAATCCCAATCCCAATCCTCATCCCAATCCCATTCTCAAACCCAATCCCACTCCCCATCCCAATCCCAATCCAAATCCCAGTCCCAGTCCCAATCCCAATCCCGATCCCAATCCCAATCCCAATCCCAATCCCAATCCCGATCCCAATCCCAGTCCCAATCCCAATCCCAATCTCAATCCCAATCCCAACCCCAATCCCTATCCCAATAGCAGTCCCCATCCCAATCCCGATCTCGATCCCAATCCCAATCGCGAACCCAATCCCGGTCCCAGTCCCAGTCCTAGTCCCAGTCCCAATCCGAGTCCCAGTCCCAATCCGAGTCCCAGTCCCAATCCGAGTCCCAGTCCCAATCCGAGTCCCAGTCCCAATCCGAGTCCCAGTCCCAATCCGAGTCCCAGTCCCAATCCGAGTCCCAGTCCCAATCCGAGTCCCAGTCCCAATCCGAGTCCCAGTCCCAATCCGAGTCCCAGTCCCAATCCGAGTCCCAGTCCCAATCCGAGTCCCAGTCCCAATCCGAGTCCCAGTCCCAATCCGAGTCCCAGTCCCAATCCGAGTCCCAGTCCCAATCCGAGTCCCAGTCCCAATCCGAGTCCCAGTCCCAATCCGAGTCCCAGTCCCAATCCGAGTCCCAGTCCCAATCCGAGTCCCAGTCCCAATCCGAGTCCCAGTCCCAATCCGAGTCCCAGTCCCAATCCGAGTCCCAGTCCCAATCCGAGTCCCAGTCCCAATCCGAGTCCCAGTCCCAATCCGAGTCCCAGTCCCAATCCGAGTCCCAGTCCCAATCCGAGTCCCAGTCCCAATCCGAGTCCCAGTCCCAATCCGAGTCCCAGTCCCAATCCGAGTCCCAGTCCCAATCCGAGTCCCAGTCCCAATCCGAGTCCCAGTCCCAATCCGAGTCCCAGTCCCAATCCGAGTCCCAGTCCCAATCCGAGTCCCAGTCCCAATCCGAGTCCCAGTCCCAATCCGAGTCCCAGTCCCAATCCGAGTCCCAGTCCCAATCCGAGTCCCAGTCCCAATCCGAGTCCCAGTCCCAATCCGAGTCCCAGTCCCAATCCGAGTCCCAGTCCCAATCCGAGTCCCAGTCCCAATCCGAGTCCCAGTCCCAATCCGAGTCCCAGTCCCAATCCGAGTCCCAGTCCCAATCCGAGTCCCAGTCCCAATCCGAGTCCCAGTCCCAATCCGAGTCCCAGTCCCAATCCGAGTCCCAGTCCCAATCCGAGTCCCAGTCCCAATCCGAGTCCCAGTCCCAATCCGAGTCCCAGTCCCAATCCGAGTCCCAGTCCCAATCCGAGTCCCAGTCCCAATCCGAGTCCCAGTCCCAATCCGAGTCCCAGTCCCAATCCGAGTCCCAGTCCCAATCCGAGTCCCAGTCCCAATCCGAGTCCCAGTCCCAATCCGAGTCCCAGTCCCAATCCGAGTCCCAGTCCCAATCCGAGTCCCAGTCCCAATCCGAGTCCCAGTCCCAATCCGAGTCCCAGTCCCAATCCGAGTCCCAGTCCCAATCCGAGTCCCAGTCCCAATCCGAGTCCCAGTCCCAATCCGAGTCCCAGTCCCAATCCGAGTCCCAGTCCCAATCCGAGTCCCAGTCCCAATCCGAGTCCCAGTCCCAATCCGAGTCCCAGTCCCAATCCGAGTCCCAGTCCCAATCCGAGTCCCAGTCCCAATCCGAGTCCCAGTCCCAATCCGAGTCCCAGTCCCAATCCGAGTCCCAGTCCCAATCCGAGTCCCAGTCCCAATCCGAGTCCCAGTCCCAATCCGAGTCCCAGTCCCAATCCGAGTCCCAGTCCCAATCCGAGTCCCAGTCCCAATCCGAGTCCCAGTCCCAATCCGAGTCCCAGTCCCAATCCGAGTCCCAGTCCCAATCCGAGTCCCAGTCCCAATCCGAGTCCCAGTCCCAATCCGAGTCCCAGTCCCAATCCGAGTCCCAGTCCCAATCCGAGTCCCAGTCCCAATCCGAGTCCCAGTCCCAATCCGAGTCCCAGTCCCAATCCGAGTCCCAGTCCCAATCCGAGTCCCAGTCCCAATCCGAGTCCCAGTCCCAATCCGAGTCCCAGTCCCAATCCGAGTCCCAGTCCCAATCCGAGTCCCAGTCCCAATCCGAGTCCCAGTCCCAATCCGAGTCCCAGTCCCAATCCGAGTCCCAGTCCCAATCCGAGTCCCAGTCCCAATCCGAGTCCCAGTCCCAATCCGAGTCCCAGTCCCAATCCGAGTCCCAGTCCCAATCCGAGTCCCAGTCCCAATCCGAGTCCCAGTCCCAATCCGAGTCCCAGTCCCAATCCGAGTCCCAGTCCCAATCCGAGTCCCAGTCCCAATCCGAGTCCCAGTCCCAATCCGAGTCCCAGTCCCAATCCGAGTCCCAGTCCCAATCCGAGTCCCAGTCCCAATCCGAGTCCCAGTCCCAATCCGAGTCCCAGTCCCAATCCGAGTCCCAGTCCCAATCCGAGTCCCAGTCCCAATCCGAGTCCCAGTCCCAATCCGAGTCCCAGTCCCAATCCGAGTCCCAGTCCCAATCCGAGTCCCAGTCCCAATCCGAGTCCCAGTCCCAATCCGAGTCCCAGTCCCAATCCGAGTCCCAGTCCCAATCCGAGTCCCAGTCCCAATCCGAGTCCCAGTCCCAATCCGAGTCCCAGTCCCAATCCGAGTCCCAGTCCCAATCCGAGTCCCAGTCCCAATCCGAGTCCCAGTCCCAATCCGAGTCCCAGTCCCAATCCGAGTCCCAGTCCCAATCCGAGTCCCAGTCCCAATCCGAGTCCCAGTCCCAATCCGAGTCCCAGTCCCAATCCGAGTCCCAGTCCCAATCCGAGTCCCAGTCCCAATCCGAGTCCCAGTCCCAATCCGAGTCCCAGTCCCAATCCGAGTCCCAGTCCCAATCCGAGTCCCAGTCCCAATCCGAGTCCCAGTCCCAATCCGAGTCCCAGTCCCAATCCGAGTCCCAGTCCCAATCCGAGTCCCAGTCCCAATCCGAGTCCCAGTCCCAATCCGAGTCCCAGTCCCAATCCGAGTCCCAGTCCCAATCCGAGTCCCAGTCCCAATCCGAGTCCCAGTCCCAATCCGAGTCCCAGTCCCAATCCGAGTCCCAGTCCCAATCCGAGTCCCAGTCCCAATCCGAGTCCCAGTCCCAATCCGAGTCCCAGTCCCAATCCGAGTCCCAGTCCCAATCCGAGTCCCAGTCCCAATCCGAGTCCCAGTCCCAATCCGAGTCCCAGTCCCAATCCGAGTCCCAGTCCCAATCCGAGTCCCAGTCCCAATCCGAGTCCCAGTCCCAATCCGAGTCCCAGTCCCAATCCGAGTCCCAGTCCCAATCCGAGTCCCAGTCCCAATCCGAGTCCCAGTCCCAATCCGAGTCCCAGTCCCAATCCGAGTCCCAGTCCCAATCCGAGTCCCAGTCCCAATCCGAGTCCCAGTCCCAATCCGAGTCCCAGTCCCAATCCGAGTCCCAGTCCCAATCCGAGTCCCAGTCCCAATCCGAGTCCCAGTCCCAATCCGAGTCCCAGTCCCAATCCGAGTCCCAGTCCCAATCCGAGTCCCAGTCCCAATCCGAGTCCCAGTCCCAATCCGAGTCCCAGTCCCAATCCGAGTCCCAGTCCCAATCCGAGTCCCAGTCCCAATCCGAGTCCCAGTCCCAATCCGAGTCCCAGTCCCAATCCGAGTCCCAGTCCCAATCCGAGTCCCAGTCCCAATCCGAGTCCCAGTCCCAATCCGAGTCCCAGTCCCAATCCGAGTCCCAGTCCCAATCCGAGTCCCAGTCCCAATCCGAGTCCCAGTCCCAATCCGAGTCCCAGTCCCAATCCGAGTCCCAGTCCCAATCCGAGTCCCAGTCCCAATCCGAGTCCCAGTCCCAATCCGAGTCCCAGTCCCAATCCGAGTCCCAGTCCCAATCCGAGTCCCAGTCCCAATCCGAGTCCCAGTCCCAATCCGAGTCCCAGTCCCAATCCGAGTCCCAGTCCCAATCCGAGTCCCAGTCCCAATCCGAGTCCCAGTCCCAATCCGAGTCCCAGTCCCAATCCGAGTCCCAGTCCCAATCCGAGTCCCAGTCCCAATCCGAGTCCCAGTCCCAATCCGAGTCCCAGTCCCAATCCGAGTCCCAGTCCCAATCCGAGTCCCAGTCCCAATCCGAGTCCCAGTCCCAATCCGAGTCCCAGTCCCAATCCGAGTCCCAGTCCCAATCCGAGTCCCAGTCCCAATCCGAGTCCCAGTCCCAATCCCAATCCCGATCCCAATCCCAGTCCCGATCCCAATCCCAGTCCCGATCCCAATCCCCATCCCAATCCCAATCCCCATCCCAATCCCAATGCCAATCGCAATCCCAATCCCAATCCCAATCCCAATCCCAAGTCCAACCCCAATGCCATCACCAATCCCAATCCCTATCCCTATCCCTATCTCAATCCCAATCCCAATCCCAATCCCAATCCCAATCCTGATCCCAATCCTGATCGCAATCCCAATCCTGATCCCAATCTCAATCCCAGTCCTAATCCCAATCTCAATCCCAATCCCAATCCCAGTCCCGATCTTAATCCCAGTCCCCATCCCAGTCCCAATCCCAATCCCAATCCCAATCCC
>SZWC01002379.1:28250-46980 GCA_023375785.1 Penium margaritaceum
AGAAGGAGATGCCAGCGAGGACGACGGAGAGGTGGTTGAGGAAGAGGGAGTGCTGAGTGAACCCGAGGATGAATGGGAGACTGATGATGAAGGTGAGGATGAGGAGGAGGAGGAGGATGCGGTTGGGGGAGACGATGATGTGGTGGAGGTTATGGCCTCCGTGCGTGTCATGAGTGACACGCCTGGACTTCCTCATGCACGTCCAGTGCGTGTCCGCACACAGGAGAAGCCGGAGAAGAGCAACACAACTGTGGGAAGGAGGAGAGAAGGTGGTGGGAATGGTGCAGCAACAGCTGGCAATGGAGCAGACACTACAGAGAGGGAAGCAGATGACGACGGGGGGGAAGAAGCAACAGCAGGTGGGGAGGTACCAGGATCTGGTGCAGTTGCAGCAAGTGGGGCAGGAGCAGCAGGTGATGAGGGAGCAGCCGGTGGGGAGGGAGCGGCAAATGAGGATGGAGCAGCAGATGGGACAGGAGCAGATAGTGGGCAGGGGGGAAGATCAGGTGAGGAAGGGGAAGCAGGTGGATCAGGTGACGGACAAGCAGCAGGTGAGGAAGGAGCAGCAGGTGGCCAGTTGGCTTCAACAACACGTGAACCAGCATCAACAGCAGGTTCAAGGATTGGCAGTTCCAAGCATAGTGCAAAGCGTGCTGCCCTTGTTGCACTAGCAGCTGCAAGGACATCAAAACGTGCTACAGGTAGTGCAGTGGCAGCTACAGCAGCCAGCAGGTTGGCAAGGCGCAGAGCTGCCACATTCCAGAAGTAGGACATGGTTCTGACAATGTTGTTAAGCGTTTGTGTCAGATTCTATACATTGTGCCATTGCCAACTCCATTTCCACCATGTGCAATCCATTGTTACAATTCTACTGATGTGGAATATGCAATCCCATATAGCATTCCCTCAGTCCATGGAGGTTGTGTACACATGCAAATGAAATGGTGGATAATGTGTAACCTAGAAGCTTTGTGCTTGATGTACATGAGTTTTTATGATTTGCCCTTTGCATAGTCAGTGTGTACGTGGCACAATGACTTCAGTTTACGTTCAATTAAGTGTTGTGTCGTGCTCATCAGTAGTAGAGAAGCAGTGCAAAATTCACATCACATGTAGGTGTGACCCGGTGCCTTGATATAGGTAATCATGTTGAAACATGCAATAAGGGATGATTTGAATAAGTCATGAATTTCTCATATTTGGCTACCTCAAACATTCTGTGCAATCCCATGTTCCAATGCATCTGAACTGACCATGCCCACTATGTCCACATCGATGTGGCCAACCTGGGGTACATCGATGTATCGATGTGGACATCGATGTACCGATGTTTGAGGCACCAAGGTCAACACTGCATCACAAGCGATATGAAACTCGCAAGTGACAAGATCGTCCCCTATGAGGCACGCGAGATGTACCTCTGTGCTTAGTGTGGACACTCAGGCCTAGGGCCTTTGTGCCGGGATCACCATTCGCGATGTTGCGAGTGGGGCGCCTGGGTGCAGGGCCTGGCACTCGCTGACTCTAGAGTCCAATGGTCGAAGACGGCCCCGGGCTCATGTGAGTAACCTGGGCTCAAGGGGCGTACCTCAGGCTCAGAGACAGGCACGACCACAGCTAGTGAGGGCAGAGGCAAAGGAGCTGGTGATGTCGTGCAAGGAGATGTGTGTGTGGGAGACATAGGACTGGGTGTGACGGTAGGAGCAGGTGAGGCAAGACCATGGACAGAGGCAGGACTACAGGCGGACACAGGTACAGGATCATGGGTACCTGTGGAGTGCAACAAAGAAGGGGTAGAAGCCGGCTGTGCTGGAGAGGTCTATGAGCAGATACCAATGATTGCTGGGTCATCAAGAGCCATAGACCAAGAAGTGGAGGGAGCNAGACGGCCCCGGGCTCATGTGAGTAACCTGGGCTCAAGGGGCGTACCTCAGGCTCAGAGACAGGCACGACCACAGCTAGTGAGGGCAGAGGCAAAGGAGCTGGTGATGTCGTGCAAGGAGATGTGTGTGTGGGAGACATAGGACTGGGTGTGACGGTAGGAGCAGGTGAGGCAAGACCATGGACAGAGGCAGGACTACAGGCGGACACAGGTACAGGATCATGGGTACCTGTGGAGTGCAACAAAGAAGGGGTAGAAGCCGGCTGTGCTGGAGAGGTCTATGAGCAGATACCAATGATCGCTGGGTCATCAAGAGCCATAGACCAAGAAGTGGAGGGAGCTCCAATGGACACATCAGCTAGGTGGGAGGTGCTCGCAGGCCTAGACTCCCCCATTTGTCGAGAAGCCTGACACGTGGAAACGTGCGTGACGGACAGCGACTTGATCAATGGCAGATCACGGGAGGTGAGAGACTCAAATGAGAGCGCATTGTGTGACTCAATGATGCGACAACGAGCAGTATCTCAAAAGCGTCAGGCCTTCGACCGCGTGGAGATGACTACAAAGGCACACAAGCGATCCCGTAGTGAGACCTTGGACCCCTGCTAGTCCTCAATGTACCACACAGAAGCCAAGGACCCCCAGACGCGAGCAAGGCGCAGGTCAACACGGTGGCCAAACCAAAGCTCCTACAGTGTGACGTGGTCGGGAAGGGACCCGTGCGAGAGGCGGTTCCAGACCCAAGTCATGTAGGCGAATCCTTCAAAGGCAAAGGACTTTGGGAGACCGCACTCAAACAGCATAACGTGGACTGCATCCTCCATGGTGTAGTTCCAGCGCGCAGAGATACCATTCTGCTCAGGAGTCACAGGAGTGGAGACCTGGTGAAAAACCCTTTGCTCGGTGAAGAAACTGTCCATTTCGCCGAGAAACTCACAGCCGCGATCTGAGCCGAAGGTATGCAACGTGTGGCGGGACTCACGCCGTCACTAGCCAGAGACAAACCGCAAGAGCGACCTCACTCTTCTAGCGCAGGCTGTAGACACACCGCATCCGGGTGAAGTCATCAGTCAAGGTCAGCATCTATCGACCCCGATCGGACAGAGACTCGACAGGGAGAGGACCAAGAAGGTCCAAATGGACTAACTCAAGAGGGCGAAGTGTGCAAGAGCGAGAGTCAGGATAGGTGCAACGATGCATCTTACCCTGAGTGCACAAGAGATAGTCGGTCTTGGATGGCTTCTCGAAGGAAGCCTCTTCAAAACCGAGTGCGAGCTGTGTCCGAATGAGCTTTGACACAGTGTCAGAGTCCACATTGCACATACAACGATGGAGCAATCGCTGGTGCTTAGCAGATAGAACGCGACTGACAAAAACATGAGCAGGAGGGCATGGGGAGCAAGGAGGAGGAGAAATCCGAGAAACGCCACACAGGTCATCCACAACAGAGGCACAAAGGACAACTCTATGGGTGTCAATAGCAATCATCGTTGCGGAGTCTCTCATGTGCTCCAGAGAGAGTCCCATCAGTGAGCGGGCACGCACAAAAAGCAAAATGAGCTCAAGGTCAGGCACAAAAAGCACCTCGGAAAGATATAGGGGACCAGATGGACCATGGAAGCACACAATCCTAACACCCTGGACTGGCAAGGACTTACCAGAGCCTGTGCGGACGGAACGAACAGACGGAACAGGACCGAGAAAAATGAAGTCACTACGCCGACAGGTCATGTGATGAGTAGCACCGGAATCAATGATCCAAGTGCTATCGGGATCACAACTCGAGGACGTCACTGTACAACGGGTAATGGAACACTCGGCCTTAGACGGGCGCTGGGAAGAACGATGAAGGGCACAAAGGTGAGACTCTTGAATCAAATCAGTACACTTAGGTCCATTGTCATCACATGCCAGCTGTGCCCTCCCACATGAGTCATCACGAGCGACAAGGATAGATGAACAAAAAGTCTATGGACCACCCAGCTGTGATGACACACTCACACCTCCCTAAAAGCAAAGGGCCAAAAGGTGATGGAGCTCGGCAATGGTGCGGTCACGTGGGTCCGGGTCGCCACTGCTTGCTAGTGGTGAAGAGGGAACTGCTGAAGTCGTGGTCGTCGCGCGCCCAGAGGATGTGCTGCTCAACGTAGACCGTAGTGCATGCGTAGCCTGAATCCCGCAAGTGATCTGCGCACAGTCGAGCGGCTTCTAGCAATCAGTGTAGTGATGAGTGCCTCCGCGGTTGTAGCCGTGAATACATCGTCCACTACTACTACCAAGTGACTCTTACTGTAGTGACTGCTACTGGCCCAAACCGCGTCTCCGTCTCGCCTTCTTGCCCTGTGCTGATGCTGCCACACCCTATGTCTCAGTCGGGGTGATCAGGGTGGAAGAGGAAGAGGAGGATGTGCCAGAGGATGGAGGAGTAGACTACAGGAGGGACGTCAGCGGTGACGCGATGACTGCTGTAGTAAGGGGACTCTCTTGATGAGCCACGGCTACCTCACAGGCAGAAGTCACTTGGAGGAAAAGCTGATGCGCCCAGGGAAGAAGCTATAAGGAGGTATAGAAGGGTGCAAGCACGGCATTGCTATACCTTGTGAAGATGTCTGTGTGCTCAAGAAAAACTTTGAGCATGATCGTGCGGAGTGTCCACAGTTGTGTACCTCCTGAGGTCCCAAGGCACGTGTAGATGCGCATGGCGCGTCGTCAGTAGTCGGCTGCAGACTCGGCAGGTCCCTGACGAAGGGAGTGAAAAGCACGAATGTGGGCGGCACGGGTGGCGTGCGTCTCTGTAGCAAGCAATGATAATGCCAGGTCCCAGCCTGCACGTGGATCAGCACATGTACCTGTGTCGACCTCTCCAAGGAACGAGCGGAATTCTACGATCAACTCATGCGGTATGGCGTAAAGGAGTTCGTGCATCGCCCTGGCCACTGTCAGTACTTGTGCTCGATCCATAATCTGATACGAACTGTCGTAGTAGGGTCACACTCCCTCTGAAGTGGCCCAAACCTGGAAATGGATCTCCCAGTAGTCAAGACCGTCCTCGCTGATAACCCTGTGTATACAATGTTTTGTGCCATGTGTGTGGCCGTGGGTGTGCAGTGCATGCGGATCCGACGGTCGGTGGTGATCCACGCTAGACGCCGAGACATTCTCCGACGCACGGCCTCCCTCTCCTTGGCCGCGCCGTCATTTGTCTCCCGCCAGCCATCGGCCCATGCCTGCTACAAGACCTACTTTGGTCCTTGCACCTACAGGAGATCATTGTGTGACTCTACGTACCAGACCCAGTTGAGACCTCAATGTTGTTGTTTTCTAGGACTAGATTAGGCTTGTTTGCTTCCGGCCTAGGTTGGCCACTCGAGGGTAGGCACGGCTAGTGCCGCGCCTTTTTCGGGTCGAGGGGCGAGTTCGCCCTCGACCTCGCAGTGCGCCGGCGAGCCTCGCTCGCCGGCCGACGGGTGAGGCTTGACTAGCGAGCCCCACCCGTAAGAGTAGTGTCACTTGTTTCTTAGACACTCGTACTTCTTTTTCCCTTGCAAAAGACTAGATCTGGACTTTTCATGGCCGTTTGACCACAGTTTGACGCGCCGTTTGTTGCATTGGAACCATAGAACCATTCTCATGGTATCAGAGCTGTATCCAGGGTCCAAAGCACAAGAGAGCTGACCGTAGGAGCCAAAAAGGGTGGCGGCCTCCATAGGCACGCAACTTTGACGAGGGTCAGCGAGGCGTAGAATAGCGCACAGGCCACAAGAGAGCGGCGAGCGTGTCAAGGGACAACGCGCGAGGCTAGGGAAGCCTTTGCGCACGTCAAGAAGGCTTGGAAGAGGGCGGGAGCAACGATTCCCGCGTCCACGCCCTCTTACCATCACTCCGGAGTGTCCACCCGTAGTTTTTGGGTTGGACAACATGGTTGGGGCAGCTGGGGTGGCTGTGCAGGGACTAACGACTACCCTGGCGGTTTCCTATAGAGCTCTGGGCTCTCGGCAGAAATCTGGGCCCAAAGTGGGCCCGGCGAATTACTGCCAAAATTTGGCCGGCCCTCTTGTCCCCATCTGAAGGGGAAGGGTGTGTGTTACTACCTTCCCTGAGGCCAGAGAAGCGCTAGGCATCAGTCCTTCGTCATCATGAGCGAAGTAGAGGGCGGCGGCAACGTCGACCGGCGGCCGTGACCCTCACCGCCGCCGCCATGGCGCAGCTAGGCCTCAGGCAGCGAGAACTCTCTCCCCCGTATCTGGGCAGCCGAGAGTTCCTAGCTTGGAAGGACCTCTCCTTGTCTTGGGCAGCGGTGCATGGGTTGGAGGAGTACTACCTCAACCCTCCGCCGGATGCCACAAGTGATCTCGTGTTGCTCCGTGCATTCAACCTACTACTCCGTGCTCTCACTGATACTCAGTTGCACGCCCTGCGACATTTCCGCTTTGGAGGGAAGGGTGAAGACCCATCTAACCCCTGCAGTGGCGTACCTCAACCACATGACGCTTGGAGGCACCTCTCCACCCGATATGAGGAGAAGGGCATGACCCTCGTGGTGACTCTGCAAGACCGCCTGCGCAACCTGTGCCCTAATCCTGGAGTGCCAATCGCTGAGTACTGGGACGAGGCGATGGACATACGCCGACGCCTGCTCGGTCTTGGTGCCCCGTGCTCCATCCTTGAGTGGTTGGACGTAGTGCTGCTCCACCTCAGCGAACAGTGTAAGGAGTTTCGGCATGACATCTTTCGCCGCCATCCAGTGGCCGAGATCAAGAGCATCAACCTCTCGACCATCTTCAAGGAACTGCGGAACTACGAAGACATTCTAAAGGGTGAAGCTCGTGACATGTCGTCAACTGCACCGGCCGCATATTTGCACCAGAGCACCTCCGCAGCAGCTGCAGCCAGCGCCCATAACACCTATGCGCAGAATAGAGGTTATGGGGATGGCGGTAGAGCTTCCCACAACAGCGGAGGCCAGGGGGGCGGCCATGGCAGCGGTCGTGGTGGCGGCCACGGTGGTGGTCGTGAGACAGAGCGGTGCAGCTACTGCAACCAGACGGGGCACTTCTGGCGGAGATGCCCCACACTCCAACGCCAAATGATGGCGAGGCAACAGACACAGCAACAACAGTGGCAGCAGCAGCCTCAGGAGCAACAGTTTCGTCCAGTCTACATACCACCCAGTCAGCCTGGAGGACCTAACGTGCCCGGACAGAATGCGCTCCTGGCTATGGCAGCAGCCACCATGGGATTTCCTCCTCAGCAACAATACGTGCGGCAGCAGCCGATCCCAGGGCCATTCGCATACTCTGGGCCCTACTATGTCCCGCCATTTGCCGCGGCACCAGTCCCAGTGCCGGAGTGGGCACAGCGCGTGTACGACACGATGGAGGCTGCGCCCGCTAATGACTCTCAGGGGGCGCTTCCAGATCTGCACCCACCAGAGCCCTCAGCAACGACTCAGCACCCAGGTCTGCGACTTGGGCACACACATGTGACCACATCGCACACACTGTCCATGCACAAATGGTTGCTCGACACAGCATCCTCACATCACATGTCTCCGCATCGCCGCTTGTTTGCATCGTTGTACGCTACGCATGATGTGCATGGTGTTCGGACTGGGTCTGGGGAGGTGCTAAGGGTTGAGGGCATCGGAACGGTGGCGCTCCAATCGACTGGTGGGGTCATGTGGCTGACTGGTGTCCTGTATGTCCCTTAGCTTAAGGTGAACCTGCTGTCGGGGGCCAATTAGACAGGCAAGCGGGCATGTCTACACTTACGCATGATCAGAAGTGCATGATCTATGGTGCAAATGGGGAGCTGCTGGCTGACGGGTTACTGCATGATGACATGTTGTACCGACTGACGCTGTTTCCTGACCTTCCATCAGACGGAGCACAGGCACATATCATGACCAGTACGGACCCGCAGCACACTGATCTCTTGCACCGGCAACTAGCACATATCAATACTGAACTGATCACCGAACTGCTGATACATCAACCTGCCCATGGCCTGAGTCCCCAAGACTGTCCACATGGTTTGAAGGCAACGGCCTGCCTAGACTATCAAGAAGGTAAAGCACACCGACAGAGTTTCCCTGTCTCACAATGAGCAAGCACGGAACCACTGGAACTGGTGCATACGGATCTCACAAGACCCATGCCAGTCCGCTCGGTGTAGTATGCGTCACAGTACCTACTGACACTAACAGATGACTACAGCCGTTTTCGTTGGGCCTTCTTGCTGAAAACCAGAGAAGACGCACAACGCGCAATTATGGAATGGATTCCCTTGGCTGAGAGGCAAACTGGTTGTCCTCTATGCATCTTGCGCACAGACCGGGGTGGAGAATTTCTCGGTCCTCTGGAAACTGAGCTCAAGGCCAAGGGGATTGTGCATCAAACCACAGCACCATACACTCCCCAACAAAATGGAGTGGCTGAAAGGTGGCATAGAACATTGGGAGACGCACTTCGCACTATACTGGCTTAGTCGGGTTTGTCCTTTGGGTTCTAGGAAGAGGCTGTTAAGTACATCACCTGGGTCTGGAACCGGGTGCCCCAAGGATCCTTGCCAAAGTCAGTCACCCCATGGGAAAGATGGTTCAAACAACGGGCAGATCTACGTCATGCCCGGGTGTGGGGCACGATGGCATGTGTGTGGTTCGAAGAACCACAACGGAGTCATAAGCTGAGTCCATGCGGCCGATGGTGTGTCTTTGTTGGAGTCTCACATGCTTCAAAAGCATGGAGGTTTTGGGATCCCATTCACCACTTTTTTTTTTGGAGTCAGGATGCCTCATTCTTGGAGCACATGCCATACAGGGTCTTCAAAACCCTGAAGCAGGCACCAACACTCACAATCCCTGACCGATACCCACAGTATGTCAGTGTCCCAGTCTTTGTCCCTATTGCCACAGTGCAGTCCAACCGGCCGCAGTCCACAGAACTGCCGGGTGATGCTCCTGAGGCGTCATCTAGCTCCACCGACACTCACACAACTCCAGATGCACCGGCGCCGCACACTGTGCCAGGCACAGACACTGCCTCACAGCCCGACCCAGTCCGTCGGTTGCAGCGTAATGTAGCAAGAGTCAACTACAGACAGTTCTATCACACTGTCGGCCCAACTAGTCTTGACACTCTCACAGAACCAGTGACAGTTGAAGAGGCAAGGAGTCGTCTTGACTCTGTGGAGTGGGAGAAAGCTATGGCTGACGAGTTGAACGCCCTGCTTGAGCATGGTGTTTTCGAACTCGTCCCACTCCCACCTGGACGGAAGGCAATTGATTTGAAGTGGGTGTACAAGGTCAAGAAGAACCTGTATGGTCTTCTTGTGAAATACAAGGCACGCCTTGTGGCCAAGGGCTTTCACCAAGTACCTGGCCAAGACTTTACAGGCACGTATGCCCCAGTAGGCAAGTACACCTAGAGTAGTACCCCCTGCTTGGGGTTGCAGCCCACGAAGACTGGGAGATCCATCAAGTGGACATGAAAAATGCCTTTTTGAACAGCCCCTTGGAAGAGGAGCTGTATGTAAAAGAACCACCGGGCTTCAACGATGGCACTGACCGGGTGTGGCTTCTGCTGAAAGCTCTGTATGGCTTGAAGCAAGCACCTTGATGTTGGAACAAGGAGATACGTCGCACGTTAGAGAGCGGGGGCTTCATGCAAAGTATCTCAGATCCTTCCTTGTTCATTCGCTGGGTGAACAACGTCCCAGTAGCTCTCATCGTGTACGTTGAAGACCTCCTAATCCTCTCGCCATCTCTCTCTCTCTCTCTCTCTCTCTCTCTCTCTCTCTCTCTCTCTCTCTCTCTCTCTCTCTCTCTCTCTCTCTCTCTCTCTCTCTCTCTCTCTCTCTCTCATTCATTCAAAACACGAAGGCACTGCTCACTGCGCACTACCGCATGACAGACTTAGGAGAGGCACAAAACTTCTTGGGCATGACAATCACTCGTGACAGGACCGCATGCACACTCACACTCCATCAGGGTCGGTTCATTGCTCAACTGACGGCAAGGTTTGGCACCTTGGTCCATCATCTTCCTCGACAGCACTCTCCTATGAGCCCCGACGTCTATGCTCCCCTCCTTGATGCACACACCACAGACTATGGCCCCGACACTGATCCTACACTGTACAGACAGATCATTGGCAGTCTGACCTACCTTTCCTCTACCACACAACCTGACATCTCTTGTGCAGTGAACACACTCGCCCAGTTCAGTCAGCAACCCCGCACAATGCATCACAAGGCATTGCTCAAGCTGTTGCGCTATGTGCTTGACACTGCGTCGCTGGGTCTCGTCTTCACCCCTGGCACGGGCGCCTTGCTTGATGGGTACCGTGACAGTGACTATGCACGAGACAAACATGCACGAAGCCGGGGTGGGTGTGTGTTTCGCATCTGGAGTACAACTGTCTCTTGGCGCAGTGCCAAACAGTCATGTGTTGCACGCAGTGTGGCTGAGGCCGAGTACATGGCATTGGGGGAGGCAGCATGTGAAGCCACATGGTTGCGCATACTGCTGGGGAATTGGGTTTGACACTAGGACCTGTCCCAGTGCACAGTGACAACTCTGCTACACGTCGCATTACAGCCAATGACGGTGTCTTGCATCCACGCACAAAGCACATAAGCATCGAGCACCATTTCGTATGTGAAGCAGTGGAAGCCGGTGAGGTGCAAGTGTGTGGGGTGAGTGGAGATGAGCAACTCGATGACTTCCTCACGAAAGCCCTCCCCTCCTCAACCCTTCTTGTGCAACTTCATCGCCTTGGCTGCATGCATGCAACACCCTTGGCCAAGGGGGCGTGCTAACCCTGTGTATATAATATTTTTTATGCCCTGTGTGTGGCCGTGGGTGTGCAGTGCATGCGGATCCAACGGTCGGTGGTGATCCACGCTAGACGCCGAGACATTCTCCGACGCACGTCCTCCCTCTCCTTGGCCGCGCCGTCATTTGTCTCCCGCCAGCCGTCGGCCCATGCCTGCTCCAAGACCTACTTTGGTCCTTGCACCTGCAGTAGATCATTGTGTGACTCTACTTACCAGACCCAGTTGAGACCTCAATGTTGTTGTTTTCTAGGACTAGATTAGGCTTGTTTGATTCCGGCCTAGGTTGGCCACTCAAGGGTAGGCACGGCTAGTGCCGCGCCTTTTTCGGGTCGAGGGGCGAGTTCGCCCTCGACCTCGCAGTGCACCGGCGAGCCTCGCTCGCCGGCCGACGGGTGAGGCTCGACTAGCGAGCCCCACCCGTAAGAGTAGTGTCACTTGTTACTTAGACACTTGTACTTATTCTTCCCTTGCAAAAAACTAGATCTGGACTTTTCATGGCTGTTTGACCACCATTTGGCACGCCGTTTGTTGCATTGGAACCGTAGAACCATTCTCACTCGCTGACATACCGTGGGGGTGGTGTCTCAAAATCCTTGGGCTGCCGCTCCGTACGGAGAGCAACCACAGGCTGAGAAGGACAAGGGATGGAGAAGATACCGGGAAGAGGAAAGTCGTTGTGGTCGAGATCAGGTGAGGATCAAGTCTTGGGAAGAAAGAAACGAGACGTGTGTGGGGGCCGAGAGCTCGTCTGGAGCTGGCGGAGACGCTCATGAAGCACACGAATCTCACTCTCGTGAGAATTGCCTTCCATGCCTGGCATGTCGGGGTCCTCATCCCAAGGATCGAGAGATGGCGGGTCGCATCCTGCTCCTGTCACCGGTGCTGGTGCTGACTGCTATGCACAGGGTCCACGGCCCCACGGTCTGCCGTGGGGCCGTGGACTGACTACGAAGAAGCTCAGTGAGCGCACGGATGGAGTCAGTCTGCTGCTGCTGCTGCAGAAAACACATCTCATCCTGCTGGCTCCGCAGGTCCTCAGTAGCCTAAGAGCATAGGCTCATGACACCTGAGGAGGAAGAAGAGGGATCTAGTGGTCTTTTGCCCTTATCAACGGCCGGAGCCATGTCAGCGCTCAATATGAGCCGGGATGTCAAACTGGTCGGATTGCAGAACTGTCAGCGTTTCTTGAGGAATTGAAACGCTGGCAACTTTTGACTTTTCCAACCAATAACTTGACTAAGGCAAGTGTTGACGTCAGCAGGGGTTTGCAGACGTCGGCACGGATCTGATGACATCGGAAAAGCCCTCCCTTTTTTTCATTTTCTTTCTTTCTTGACAACCCTCACGGTTGTTGCCTTGCTCCGCGGGGCGGCTGCTCTGCAACAGCCACGCGGAAGTTGCGCGAAAGCTCTGCAGCAACTTCCGCTCAGCTGCTGCTGTTGCTGCATCAGCACCTGTAGTAGCAGCCGCGCGGCTGCGTGCGCACCTATGGCACCAGCTACACGCTGCTACTGTTTTTGCTATGCGCTACGGCTCCTACGTGCTGCTGCCGTCGAGCACTGCTGTTGCGCTGTTGCTCAGCTGTGCTACTACTACTGCTGCTCCTGATGTATGCTGCTGCTGCTTCTGCTGCACGTTGCTACTGCCCGCCGCTGCTGCCGCCGCCGCTGCACTACACTCATGCGCGCTGCTCCTACTACGCACTACTGCTGTTGTGCGATACTGCTACCGCGCATTATTGTTGCTGCCTGCCGCCGCCTGCTGCCGCCGCTGCTAGTGCCAATGTCAGCAGCTGCTAGAGGCTGCCGCCTGCTGCAGCTGTCGCCTATTGCTGCTAACGGCTGCTGCGGATGCACTCTCACATGCTGAAGGTGGGTGACGTCGACGGCAGTCGGCCGTCGTCGACAGGTCCCTGTGCACAGGCTGCAGCGGTGACGCTCACTGTTGCTGCTCTGCTCCGTCTCTACAACGCAACCCGGCGAGAACTATCTCACTGCTCTGATACCATGAGAAGATGCATGGAAGCTTCCTAGCGACACACCCGCTGACTAGGCGTCAGTGCCTGGTCTCACAGTGACGACAGTCACAAGTCTTACACACAACGGCAAGGGTCTAACTAAGAGACACAAGGCAAAGTGGCATAATGCTTCAATATCATTTGCAGAGAGGAATGACAAATGACAGGTCCATGGCATAAGTACCTGCTGTGGCGCACAACGGGTGTCGCACGCGGCAGCACAAGATCTGTCCATAAGTCACTGTTTTGACCATAACTCAGCGCAGACATGACAGAATCCTACGCCGTCTGAACCTAGACGTGCAAAATCACGAGCCAGACACTACAACTGGTCATGGTCACATGC
Organism: Penium margaritaceum; assembly: GCA_023375785.1. Lineage (NCBI taxonomy): Eukaryota > Viridiplantae > Streptophyta > Zygnematophyceae > Desmidiales > Peniaceae > Penium > Penium margaritaceum. The sequence continues at coordinate 41,331 of SZWC01002379.1, forward strand.
ATGCATCCGGCATCAAACGGTGGACACACAATGCAAAAACATGCAAATTAGGCCCACGGCCAGTCCACCAATAAACTCTCACGTGCTGCGGAAAAAACTGTAGGAGGTCCAGAGCAGCGTCCAGAGCTCTGGGACAGTCATCAATCAGCTCCAAGCTAGTAGTCCATCACCAGTCAACGCACCGGTACCACCTGGGTCCGCATCAGGGATGTACACAGGTATGGACACGCCCGAGTGGTCAGAGTAAACTGTACAGCTAGACAGGAACGTCACAAATTACAACAATATGGAAAACATATCGAATGTTGGCGAGTATTCTTTGTCTACGATGAACATAACAGTACCACTGGTTTGATTTTCAATGCACAAGTGACCTCATTAATTTGGGCAACAATATGAAGCCTTGTATGTTTTCCTCGCCAGCTGGCATTCGTCATTGTCATTTTCACTAGTACGTGTGTCTCGCTGGTTTTTCGTACCGCGCTACCGTTACATGTTTGACATTGAACTATTGACTTCATCTCCACCGCGGTATTGTACCGCGGTACAGTTGTGCGGTGCAGAAAAGGGGTACCTTTCCAGGTCAGTACAAGTACCGTACCAGTACCGTTAAAGAATTACCGTATCACGGTACAGCAATATCGCAGTACAAAAACACGGTGTACTACGGTACCGGTGATACCGCCATTAGCCCTGGTTCCCACCGAGTCCTTGGTTAGCGAGGACCTGACCAAGGACTACGACCGAGAGGACACTGTATAGTGTTGAAGTTTGTTGGCCACTCACAACAGTATGCCCTCTTGTCTCCCACACTCTGCACACACATGTATAGACTAAGTGACAATGGCCTTACCTGGGGAAGCGTCAGGCATGTCTGCCCTGGCTGGAGCCATTGACGTCCTCAAGCTACTGCTGCTGCTTGACCCTGGAGTGCCTTTTGCCACACACATTGCATGACTCTTTATGATCCCGTGATGCGGTAGATGCTAGGGCTTGTACATTCTCACTGCCGTGCTCTGCATGATGTTTTCTTGCCTTGCATGTTCAGGGGGAGATGCATATTTCCTGGGTGCTGATCCTTAGGGGGCCACCATGCCAACCTTGGCTGTGCACTGGTGAGCAGCCACACTAGGATTATTCCGAGTGGTTGGGCTCGACCCCCGGGTGGCAGCACTCGCTCACCCAAGCGTGATGCTCAAGGTGGGTGTGTGCTTAACGGTACTAACCTCGCTCGCTCCCCACACTCTTGTTGTCTTGGTTGAGTGCAAAGTTCTAAGGCACTTTACCGCATCCATGGCGTGTCTTACACACCTTTGCTCCTTGCTCGCACCCGCCCCATCTCACATGGGTTAACCAGGAAATTTCCTAGTAAATACTGGTATCAGAGCAAGAAAGGATCCTATCCCACAGCTCGTGATCCTGGTCCTTATGTCTCCTCGACCCGCGACTCTCGTGGCCCATGCATCACGGCAGCGGTCTATCTACACCGCCGGCCGATTCTTTGGCCCTGAGAAGCAGCACCTAGTGGTCCTGCAGCCCCATTTTCCACCATCTTGCAGCAGCACGCCCACACTCACAGCCGATGTCTCAACAGTTCTCCTTGGCTGCTCGTCTTGGGTGTGCCCTTGCCCGCTCTCGGGTACTCGGCGGCTCTCCGCTGCTCTCAGCTGCTCTTAGGTGCTGCCTGCCACCAGTTGCTCTTTCAACTACTCTCAGCTGCACTCTTTGCTCTCTCCGGCTACCCCTTGACTGGGTTAGGCTGCCCTTGGCTTCCAGTGGCTCTCGGGTGCTCTCTCGCCCGTCCTCAGGTGCTTGGAAGCCCTCCACTACTCTCGACTCTCTTCGGTGCTCCCTGTCCTTGGCTGCTCTCTCAGCTGATTCCAGCTATTCTCTTGGCTCCCCGCGACTGTCCTCATGTGCACCCACCCACTCTCGGCTTCCCGTTTCTCTCGGGTGCCCTCTCACCCACTCTCGGGTGCTAGGTGTCTCTCCTCTGCTCTCAGCTGCTCTTAGGTACTGCCTGTCCTCTCCGCTCCCCTCGGCTACCTTCGGCTACTATCGGTTGTCCATGCAACCACCCTGGATTTGCCACCTCTTGACGGGCCTCCTGACGAGGAACTCGATTCTCCTCAAACCGCTGCACGCCATCCTAAACACGGGTGGGAGGACCCTCGGATCCTCGACCCCCCAACACCACCTGACAACGACACGCCTCTCTTGTTCCGCATGCTGGACTCCTCCTATTGGCGTGAGGAACTGACCGCACGTGCTGAGAGGGAGGAAGAGGAGATTAACCAACAGGTGTACATGGTTGACGGCTTGCCACCGTCACCACCACGTGATGGAAACTGGGGAAGCCCTCAGGGAGGTGATCAGGCTCACTAAGAGCCACCTAAGCAGGACCAACTGTTTGTGAGAGGGGGTTGTAGGTTGCACAGACAGAAATTACGGAAGCAAATGTGGGATTGCACAGAATGAAAATGTCTGAATCGACTCTTGAGTGAGAAAGTGCATTGTCACAGCTTTCTAACAAGCCCTTATATGCCTCATTTGGCCTAGGGAGCACTGAGATACACTCTGTCAAAGTCTATCCTCTAGCACACTCTCCTGGCCTAGCGGGATGAGCGGCAGTCACCTTGTCACACAAGAGAATCATGTCTCACACCACTTGGACGACCGAAAATCATTATCTGCACCTTCCTTGAAGTGCCTTGGAGGTCTTCCAGCTGTTTTTTCTCCTTGAGGCCGCTCTCAGCCGTCCTGGCCAATAATCCTGCCGCCTTTGAGCTCAAAGTGCTCAGGTCGTCACTTGAACCCGACCCATGATCTCCAAACTTTGGAAATCCATATCTCACTCAAACGGACTCAGAATTGAGTTCCGTAAATTGTGTTGGAACCTGTGAAACATCCTCTAAGCAACTTTTATGCCAGATGATTTTTATCAAGAAACCTATTTTTGTCACTCTCTGGCACTCTCATATCCATCATTCTCCCACTTTGCAAGAAGAAAATTCAAACAAGTCCGCACTATCCCCTCAGCTGCTGAAAGCGGTGCGCTGCCAGCGGCTTGGTCAGAAAGTCTTCCAGCATCATGCATGATGGGCAGAACTTGATCCGCACCACCCGCTTTGCCATGAGCTCGCGGATGAAGTGGTACCGCAGGTCGATGTGTTTGGTGCGGGCGTGAAACTCGGCGTTCTTCGTCAGAGCAATGGCGCTCATGTTGTCACAGTAGATGGTGGTGGCTGTGGTCTGCTGCTGTCCAAGGCTTGCTAGCAGCTCACACAGCCACACGGCTTCCTTTGCTGCTTCACTCAGGGCGATGTACTCTGCTTCGGTGGAGGAGAGGGCAACACACTCTTGCTTCTTGCTCCTCCAGCTGATTGCACCTCCCCCAAGCACAAACACGAATCCACTGGTTGACCTCTTTGTGCCCAGGTCACCTCCCCAATCTGCGTCACTGTAGCCGATGACGATGGGGCTGTTGTTTCCGTTGAAGGTGAGGCAAAGGCTGCTGCTGCTGTCCAGGTAGCGCAACACCCGCTTAACTACCTCCCAATACGGCACGCCCGGATTCGTGCAAAACTTGCTAAGAACTCCCACTGCTTGGCTGATGTCGAGGCGCATGCCAACTGCTGCGTACATGAGGCTCCCAACTGCTGCTTGGTAGAGCACTGCTTCCATGCAGCTGCTCTCTTGCCTGCCGTGGGGAGTCTATGTCATGCTCAGCTTTGCTCCCACTTCCAGTGGTGTACCGGCCTTGCGCGCTCCTGCCATGTTGAAGCGCTTAACAATGTCGCTCATGTACGTGCTCTGTAACAGCTTCAAATTCTGCTGCTGCCGGTCGCGCTTGACCTAAAGGCCAATGTAGTAATTGAGCTCTCCCATGTCTTTCATGTCAAACCTGGCAACAAGGGACTGCTGCACATTGTCCAAAAGAGACTTGGATTCAGATGCAGTGAGCAGATCATCAACATAGAACAAGATGATGATCGGGCTTGCCTCTTGTGTGCGCCCATAGGCAGCATGGTCTGCTTCACTGCGCACAAAGCCAAGGCCAGCCAACTGCTCATGCATCTTGTGGTACCATGCTTGCCAGGCTTGCTTCAGGCCGTAGAGGGTCTTCACAAGCTTGCACACCAAATCCTCCTTTCCCTCCACCACATACCCTACTGAGCTTGGATTTCGATTATAAATATTTTTTTGGAGGTTTTCCATGAACAAATTTTTTCTTCGACGAATTTATCAGGTATCACCTAAATGATTTCTTTAACAGGCTAAAAAACACATTCGTTCATGTCCCGGGTTCTACAAGCCCGAAAATCAGAAAAAAAAAATAAAAAACCACGGTTCACGCTCGCAGTGCGCTATTGCGCACCTCACTGACGCGCTGTCTGGCCTGTCTGACATGTAAAAGTTACACGTCAGACCTGTCAGACAGCAAACGGATGGTGTTTTCGCCAGTGTTGCTCTCAGGACAACGGACAACGCCACAACGTTGTTAACAACGAGCAACGTTGTAGTCAGCCCCAGTCACAACGTTGTTAATACTGTCATTATGGTGGTTTTAGTGGCAAAAAGGCAGGGCAAGTACCGACATGCAAATTTTCCACGTTGTTTATTTGCAGATACACAATTTTCTGTTGCTTATTGACACTTCCTACATTTCAACACTATAGTATTATCACAATTGCACACTTCCTACCACTTCTGTAATTCTGCCCTTGAGCATGGTTATGCACATCTCCAAGCATGATGTTATCACATCTCACTTCAGCGTGAAGAGCATGAAAATACTTCTAAGTAGACAGAAAGCTTTGGCCAACATGTGTACAAGATCAGCAGTCACACAGAGCAAAGATGAATACATGAGATGAAAAAAGATAGAATTTTCACACTTTGCACGTTTTTTTCACATAGCTGACTACTTCCTGCCACGTGCACGCTTAGCAGGCCTCTCTGCTGCATTGCCACGCTTGGTTCCTGATGCACTGATGGGTGCCATGGCACCATCAACTACAGGAGGTGCTCTAGCATCAGGGGAAGTAGTGCCTACTGCCATTGCACTGCCAGTAGCAGCTTGACTGCTTGCCATTTGTGCACTGGTAGATGCCACTGCATTGCCCTCTGCTGCTGCTGGAGTCTGCATAGCTTCTGCTGGGCTCCCTTCATCATCTTCTGGTGACCCTGCATCTGTTGCTGCTTGATTCCCTGCATCTGCTGCTGCCGGTGTTGCCTTTGCTGCCCCAGTCTGGCTGCTGGTACCTTGCTGGTCCTTTGAGGCAGCTGTTGGTGTTTCCTCCCGCATGCGCACTCGCCGAGCATGCGGCAACATGGGGTTGTCCACCATGACACGAACATTTGCCATCACTTCAATGACATCATCATCAGCTTCCATTGCATCATCCTCTTCTCCCTCGTCCTCCCCTTCATCACTGCTGCTGCCCTCATCATCCTCGGTATGCAGTAGCTCCACCTCTCCTCCCACCTCCACAATCTCACCATCATCCTCGCTCTCTTCACCATCATCAACTTCACTTGCTGTGTCAGCTGCTGCCACAAGGCGTGCTGCCGCTCGACCACCACTTTTGCCGTAGTGCTTCCGAAGACGCACATTGCAGCGCACTAGCAACTCCAACGTCCTCACCAG
>SZWC01002379.1:48483-64631 GCA_023375785.1 Penium margaritaceum
CCATCATCAACTTCACTTGCTGTGTCAGCTGCTGCCACAAGGCGTGCTGCCGCTCGACCACCACTTTTGCCGTAGTGCTTCCGAAGACGCACATTGCAGCGCACCAGCAACTCCAACGTCCTCACCAGGAGGCGGTTCCTACGAGCAGTGTGAATGAGCTCATGCGTGGAAAAAACACGCTCACACTCTGAGGAGGAGCAGGGCTGGGAAAGCACCCGCAAAGCCAAGTCACGCAGCACAGGCATATAGTGCATGTGATTCACGTGCCACTCAACAGGTGTCATGCTCCGGCACTGCACTTTTGCAACTGCAGCAACTCCCTTTGCGTTCTTTGATGCAGTCACGCTCGGCACTGGGTTGAGCATCACCTGCCCCCTCTGAAATGCATCAATCTCCTTCAGCAGGGTGTCATGCTTGTCTACAGGCACCATTGCGTCTACAACTGCCTGCCATGCCTGCATGGTTGCAGAGTCCAGAGACAGGTCATTGCCAAAGTGCTCAGGATGCAAGCGCCTAGCAGCAGCATAGAGCGGGCAGGCCATGTCCTTAGTCCAGCGTGCATTCAGCCTTGTCAGAGCAAACTGCACGTGCACCTTGGCTACCTTGGCAGGCTTCATCCCTTTCTTCACACTCAGTGCCCTCAGCTCCTCCGAACAGTCCAACAAACCCTCATAGATCTCACCTGCCGTGCCACCCGGCCTGTCTGCCACCCGCAAAGCCCTCACCAAAGGCTCAAGTAAGTCCCGGAGCTGCCGCACCTGCAGCCAGAACACCCGCCGGCAAATCAGGCGGCGGGCCTCTTTCTTCCTGGCCTTGAACCCAGCATCTCGCCTGCAGCCCATCTGCGTCCACATCTCACTGTCGACCATGGTTTCAAGGTTTTCCCTCTGATCCAACAACCGATCCACCATGAGAAAAACAGATGCAAACCTGGTCTCACACCGTGGCACGAGCATCTTCCCTCCTGTCCGTTCACGAAGCCACGACCGTGGCAGGTCATTGTTCCTCACAAATGAGACAACCTTCTCACACCTGGAAATGAGAGATGCACCCCACTCGCTTTTTCCTATGTCCTTCATCACCAAGTCAATGTTGTGAGCACAGCACCCCTGGAAGAAGAGGCTTCAATACTTCGCTTTGAGGTCACTGAATGCTTTCTTGTTGACCGAGGTATTGTCGCAGATCACTGACACCACTCTGCCTACCCCCACCGCCTCTATGGCGGCCTCAATCATGGCTGCAGTGTGATCTGCATCCCGACTGAGACCGCTTGCATCTCTGGAGAAGAGGTGAACTGAACCCTGTGCATTGCAGGCCATGGCATTGTAAATGGGCCGGACCTGGCGGTCGGCCCACTCGTCCACGGCAATAGACGTGCCATAGATGTCCCAAGCCTGCTTCATGGGAGCATCCAGCTCCTCTAGCTCTTTGTCTAGCCTCGGAAGGAGATCACTGACGACGGTATTGCGGCTTGGTAGCTTGAACCCTGAACTGGTCTTCCTGGCATTCTTCACCACTTCTAGCAGCACACCTTCACGGCAGAATGAGATTGAAAGAGCTCCAATGCACATGAGCTTGACAATGGACAGCTGGTACTTGTCGTTATGACCACGTTCAATGTGCTGGTCCATGGAAGATTGCCGGAAACTGGAGGCTCTCCTGATGTCAAACATAGGTACCTTGTCGGCTGGGCTGAGTAGAGCTGACACGGCTGGCCGAGGTTGATGACTGCTGCCAGGCTGGGCATCCTCATCGTCACTGTCTGGTTCCAAGGTCACCCCAGCTGCTGCTGCTGTCGTCTGCTTCTCCAGTTTCTCCCACAGCTTCACCCACGCGACCGGCTTATCTTTGGTACCCCATTCTGGCCCGAGCCCCTTGTACAGAATTTCTTTGTGCGGCTTCCATCCGGCCGGCGGTGGCTGCTCGCGCTCTAGGCCAAGCACGTCTCGGCACGTTGGTGGAACATGGGGGCACTTGCCGATGCTGCTGCTATCTCCAGCGAAGTGACCGCGGATGCGGTCACAGCACCCAGACTTGATGGTGCCGCAGGAACCGCACCTCCACCCTGCTTTCTTGGACTTGGTCGGGTATGGCTCGCAGTGCTTGCTGAGTTCTTTCGTCAGGTAGTCCCCCGATACCTGACGCTTCCGTGGAGGATTCCATCGGGAGGCATCAAATGGCTCGGTGACTGCGGATGGATTGGGGGACTGGAAGGTCCCTGCAGCACTAGATGCTCCCCTGGAGGGCTGTGAAGATGACGGGGTCTGATGGGTTTGCATCCTGAGACGTTGTCGCACACCAAGTGCCAAACGACACTTGGTGTGCAATGCTGACGGCGAAGAGAAGGGCAGTGACTTACTGCCAAAAAAGCTCTTTCACCCCTACAGACAACGCTTCCACCGACACACGGGTGCTGCACTGCGGCACGTCGCTTCACCGATGGACGCGACGCTGAGGTTGATAATTTCATGACAGCATCGTGGCCGTACACGCAGCAGGCCTGATCGATGTGGCATCGACAACGGCGATGCATGACCATCCATTTTTGAGAAATCCAAGGATCGTGGGAGTGCACGTACTTAACTTTCTTTTCTGTTGAAACCTACGGGTAGCATGAAACATGGACTGCATCAAAGCAGCAATACTTCTACACAGTATGTCAAAATCCGTTTTCAAATCCTACGAAAAATGTTTAAAAATTCTTCGTGGATGAATTGAGCGTAGCACTTGAGGGGCGTCCAGCTGTACATTGGACTCGATAGGATGCAAGCAGCTATTCGTTCGTTCATGTCACTTCCACCCAAAGCAGCCAATGCATGGGCTACAACAGCTGACGTGTACCATGCAAGCATGCCAGGCATGCAGTGCATGCCACAGCAGTAACTGTAGCGATATCTAACGATTTTGGTACCGAGAGTGAGTGAGTCGGCTCCGGGGTCGATTTTTCGGTCCTTGTGTTTTTCCCCTTTTCCGAAGTGTTAAGGGTGTGTGTGGCAAAATGCCCGTTTTTGGCAACCCGGGGTCACCATTAGCCCTACAACACAACGTAGCAACAACGTTGTAGAACGTTGCTACGTTGTCGTTGTAGGGCTCCTACAACGAACAACGAGAGCAACACTGGTTTTTGCACACCCGCGATGCTCTGACGCCTGCTCGACGAGGATAAATCCTCGTCCGCGTAGGGATTTGACATAGCTCGTCAATTTTAAAGATCAGACAATTTCGTTGAACGAAAGTCTAGGAACTACCTAAATAACTAAAATATCAAAAACTGTGTTCGATATCATGGAACACATAACTAGCAATTTTGAAAAAAACGAAATCAAAGATCAGTAGGGTACCCCTCCGGCTGCTCCATGTACACATCCTCCTCGAGGTCACCATTCAGAAATACACAAGTCACATCCATTTGGTGCATCTCCCAGTCCATAGCAGCAGCAAGTGCAAGGATTGCTCGGATGGATGGGAACTTTGCGACAGATGCAAATGTCTCATTGTAATCCACACCCTCAGTCTACGCATACCCCTTTGCAACCAGCCGTGCTTTATACCTGCACACCTTACCATCCGCACCACGCTTGCGCATGAAGATTCACCGACATGCGATCAGCCGGCTGCCACGTGGAGCTTCCTCGAGGGTCCAGGTGCCGTTCTTCATGAGCGCACCGTACTCCTCGTCTCCTGCGGCACACCAATCTGCCGCCTTGGTGCTATGCATGGCTTCGGTAAATGTGGCTGGGTCATCGGTGACTGTGAGGAAGAGAAGCTCGAGATCAGACGACTCCGTTGGTGGTGGAACGGTGCACAGGTTCACCAGCTCCTCCAATCACCTCTGATTACTTGCGAGGCGTTTGGATCACCTCAGCAGCTCCCCACTATCCTTTGCACCTTTGTTGATGCGTGCGGACCATCGTGGCAGCTGCTGTACATTTTTTATTGCTCCTCCTCATCAGATTCAGCTGCTGGCTCCTTCTCCTTCTCAGCTCCCTCCACCTCCTTGTCGTGACCGCTGTCATTGCCATCTTCCGCACTGTCCTCTTCTACTACTGGAACTTCTCCCACTTCAGGTACAAGTGCGGGAGCAAGTGGAACAGCAGTCATAGGGTTCCAAGTCCAGCCCTTCACGTCCTCTTGAAAGATGACGTCGCGGCTGCGGATGATCTGGGGAGCTGCGAGGTTGTAGAGGCAGTATCCCATGGTGTCGTACCCGAGGAAGGCCGCCTTCACCGACTTTGCGTCCAGCTTGTTGCGGTTGCCAGCAGGCACGTGCACGAATGCACCACACCCGAAGACTTTCAGGTGCGTCATTGTTGGCTTGTGTCCTGTCCACGCCTCCTCCGGTGTCATCAATGGCACGGCGCGCGTGGGACTCCAGTTTTTCAGGTACACGGCAGTGTTGACCGCTTCCGCCCAAAAGGTTAGCGGGAGCTCCGCGTCTTTGAGCTTGCTCCGAACATACTCCATGAGCGTGCGGTTCGCGCGTTCAGCCACGCCGTTCAGCTATGGTGTTCCAAGTGGGGTGACTCATGCCTGATCCCGCAACGCTTGAGGAAGGTGCGGAAGTTGTTGGAGAGGTACTCTCCTCCACCGTCAGTGCGAAGCACCTTCAACCACCCGCCAATCTCATTCTGTGCAGCAGTCATTCACACCTTGAAAGCATAAAAGCACTCATCCTTGCAAACCAAGAAGGACACCCACGTTTTCCTCAACTTGTCATCAATGAACGTGACAAAGAACAACTTGATGGACAAGGACTGTAATGGCATGGGACTGCACAAATCATAGTGAACGAGTGAGAGAAGCTCAGCCGCCCCCTTCCCTTCCCCCGTGAAAGAAGTGTGGGCTTGCTTCCCTTAAATGCAGCTCTCACAAGCCGATGCACCAGGCTGCTTCACCCCCTTGAGCTCCAGGCCCCGGACCATCTGCTGAGATGATGGCGCCAAAGCTGAGGTGACCGAGCCGGCGGTGCCACAGGCCGATATCGTGTTTTCCCTCTCTCACGGCCAACGCTGAGTTGGCTTCCTTCTCCGACGCCACGTAGAGGCGGTAAAGACCATCCTCGTTGTTTGCTTTTGCAAGCACACGGCCTGCACGGGCAGAGATGGTGCAGCCACCATTCTCAAAGCAAACGTGCATGCCTTCGGAGATGAGAGATAAGACAAAGAGGAGGTTAGCTGCCAGCCCCGGAACATGGAGCACCGCCTTCACACAATGTTCCACGTGCTTACCCTCAACAGAAGCACAAAACACAATCTTACCCTCCCCAACCGCCATTTGCACATGGTTGTCCCCCATGTACACCCGACAAGGCTCAATGACGGTGTAGACAACAAACCACTCCCGGCGACACGTCATATACCGCATGGCTCCCGAGTCGATGATCCAAAACAGGGCGGTGTTGTCAGAGGGTAAAGGACCCCAATGGTTGTCACGAATCCACTCTCCCAATCTGCGGTGTTCGCGGAAGCGTCGGACTGTTTTCCCGCTCCCACTCCAGCCGCAAGGTCCGCCTTCTTCTTCCGGCATTCGCGCGCCCAATGGCCCGGCTTCTTGCAGTAGTGGCAGCTCCCCATCTTATTCCCTCCTTCGTTGTTGCCCCTGGTTGATGCAGCACCACCGNCATGACCAGAGTTGGTGATGAGAGCGACATCCAGTCCGCTTCCGCCCTCTTCTCCCTTGCGCCGCTCCTCCTCAAACAGCATGCTCTCCTCCACATCATTGAGGGAGAGCTTGTCGCCACGCTGGTCCAGGGCAACAATGAGAGGAGTGTAGCTGCTAGGAAGACCAGAAAGGATGGTTAGCATGAGCACACACTCCTTGACAGGGTACTCAATCACAGCAAGCTGGTCAGAGATAACCTTCACCATGTTGATGTAGTCAATCATGAATTCGGACTCATCCATCTTCACAATGTGAAAGTGACGACGCAACTGCATATTCATGAGGATTGAATTGGAAGCATAAGTGGACTCAAGCTTTTTCAAAACCTCCTTTGGTGTGAGGATGCCACGGACAAGGAGTTGCTGCCATTCGGTGAGGTGGAGGTAGATGGTGGCGAGGGCGCGGTCACGCTTCTCGCGGTAGGTACGGGCCTCGACGAGGGAGAGGGAGCTTTCTTCTGGTTCCTTCTCCTTCTCATCCACTTGGCTCCAGAGACCCTTCCCCATCAGCACCATCTTCATGTTGTTGCTCCACTTGAAGAAGTTCTTGCGTTCGAACTTGGCGATGTTGACGCCGGCCACCACAGAAGCGGATGTCGCCATGGTAGTGCAACGTTCAGCCCACAAACACCTCTCTCACACAACAGGGTGCAAGGAATGCCTCAAGGATTAGACAAAGCCTTGTTCTAGCTCTGATACCAATGTAACAAATTGGCACGGGAATCTTGGCCGATTGGGCTAAAACCGCGGTGATTGAGGGTCTCCGACCCTCAATCCATCCCGTCCAATCGCCCACAGTCCAGGGACCCGCTCAAGCCATGAGGAGAGGCCAGCCCGCGCTACATTCCTCCCACCTAGGAGTAGACCCGCCTTCGGCGTTCACAGCGGGACTCAAACCCTGGCGCTTTGATACCACTGATGGAAACTGGGGCAGCCCTCAGGGAGGTGATCAGGCTCACTAAGAGTCGCCTAGGCAGGACCAACTATTTGTGAGAGGGGGTTGTAGGTTGCACAGACATAAATTACGGAAGCAAATGTGGGCTTGCAGAGAATGTGAATGTCTGAATCGACCCTTGAGGAAGAAAGTGCATTGTCACAGATTTCTAACAAGCCCTAATATGCCTCATTTGGCCTAGGGAGCACTGAGATACACTCTGTCAAAGTCTACCCTCCAGCACACTCTCCTGGCCTAGCTGGATGAGCGGCAGTCACCTTGTCACACAAGAGAATCATGTCTCACACCACTTGGAGGACCAACAATCATTGTCTGCACCTTCCTTGAAGTCTCTTGGAGGTCCTCTAGCTGCGTTTTCTCCTTGAAGGCCGCTCTCAACCGTCCTGGCCAATAATCCTGCCGCCTTTTGAGCTCAAAGTGCTCAGGTCGTCACTTGAATCCGACCCATGATCTCCAAACTTTGGAAATCCATATCTCACTCAAACGGACTCTGAATCCAGTTTCGTAATGTATGTTGGAACCTGCGAAACATCCTCTAAGCAACAGTTATGCCAGATGATTTTCATCGAGCAACCTGTTTTTGTCACTTTTTGGCACTCTCATATCCATCACCACGTCCCTCAAACATGCAACCACCTACCGGGCCACAGTCATCAACAGCTGCATCTGCCTCCAACACGTCTGCAGGTCCCTCCACTGCTTCAGCCGCATCTGCTGAACCAGCTCCGACTCCGAATGTCCCAGGTGTCATCCCCGTTCTTCCAGTCCATACAGACTCCATCGTGCTAGCGGGGACCATCCTTGACGCAGCTGCAGGGGCCGCAGCAACCTTTGCTGCCACTCCCCGTGCGTGCAGAGCTCCCATCCAGACTGCAGTGGGTCATGCAGCAGAAGCCTACTCGCACGCAGCGACCTCTCTTACGTTGCTTGCTGCTGCAGCTGCCAATATTGCCACCTAAGTAACGGCAGCAGCTGCCTCTATTGCCACTCCCACCTCATCTGCCTCTGAATCCACTTCAACCACAGTTGGCTCCATTTGCGCCTCCACCACAGCCGCACTCCTGGCCCCCACAGGTGCTCCTTGGGAGCTGACACCACACGTGACCACAGGGGTCTTAGTTGCATCTGCATCTGCAGCAGTGGCTGGAGCCACCTTCACTGGCCTTCTCTGTCTCACCGTGGCCGCTACGGGGTGGATCGCCATTCTCTTCTCCTCAGCGGCAGCCGTGGTGGCCCCTCTCTTCGTGCAACTGCCCCGTCACTAGTTCGGTGAGCACCCTCTGCACACTACATTGCATATCCTCTTATCCTACCCCTTCTCCTTGCTGCATCTGTGTTTGCATTCTCTCATTATGCCTGGACCAAAGGATACTCTGGAAGCCCTCCAGGTTGCTCTTAGTGAGGCACAAGAAGAGTGTCAGAGAGCTCAAGATGAGTTTCATCAAGAACGGGAAGCAAAGCACAAGCTAGCAGCCATTGTGGCCTCATTAGTCCTTGAGCGTCTCCGCTCTGTTCCAGCCTTTGCTGCTATCCTCCCTACTACACAGCCAGGTTCAGTTAACTCATCAACTCCACCCACCGGTGGGGTTGCCATCTCCTCTTCTCCCGCTCTCTCGGCAGCTGCCTCCACCCGAGTTCTACCTCCAATGCTGCATAAAGACTTTGAGACACCGACACCACAGTTCACGTCAAAAATCACCTTCACATCCTGGGAAACGCACTTCAGTGCGTGGGCTCAGGGTGAGCTGCTGTGGGAGTATTATCTTCCTGCCAAGCCGCCTTTTGTACCTCAGCCTGCGGAGGCTTCTCGCGTTGTGCGAGCCCTCATCAACTCCGGCCTCGAGAATCTCCTTGATGACTTTGGTACGTACAATGCAGATCCCACGTGCGGCACCCCTGCAGACCCAGTTGGAGCCTACGTGCTCATCCACTGCCGCAAAACGGTCACTGGGCATGTTGCCCAAAGTGTCCTTACTGTCCAGTTCAACACATTGCAGATGCGGGCGGACGAGACGGCAGATGAGTACTGGGCCCGCACTCTGCTCTTGCTACGCGCTCTTGACCGGGCCGCTCCCGGCCCTCTTTCCGCATGCCTTTCTATCCTTGCAGGCCTCATCCCTGAGCTGTCTGACCTTTATCTCCACGTTTCCCAGGCTGAACTTGAGCACCTGGCCTTTGCACCCATTCCTGCTGACTCACCTCCGGAGATTGGTCCTCTCTTTGACATCACTGCCAAGCGCCTTACCGAATGGTGGAACGCCTTGCAGAACAAACGCATGCATCGCGTTGCCCTTGTTGACATCACCACTTCCTCGCCCTCCTCTTCTGTGGCAGTGACTTCCACCTCCTCCTCCTCTCCGGTTGTAGCCCACTCCACTCGGGCTGCTTCTTAGGGGGGAGGCGGTGGTATCGGCTCCGGTCGTGGTGGTGGTCGTGGGGGCAGAGGGCGTGGGGGTAGTCGCGGTGGCAAGAATGCAACCCTCCTGCTACAGATGTCACCTGCTGGAACTACGGTGCCATCAGCCACTCTGCACCCAAATGCCCTGCTCCTTGCGACAATGCGCGCCTTCCATCTTCTATGCATGCTCATTGGGCCCGCACAGGCGTCATCGCCTCCTCTGCTGCTACAATCGTGACGGTCGCATCTTCCTCCTCTGGCTCCTTCCCGTCTACCACGCTTGCCCCTCTCCAACCGACACCACCTGTGCCCAGCCCTTGGGACTTGATTCCTCCGTCATCTGGTCCTCCTTCCTATGGCCCCCCGTCATCGCACTACTCCATGGCCCCTTGGGTTCATGACGATGGGCACTACCCCGACTGCTCTTCCGACCGCTCCTCGGAGTCTGTCTGTGAGTCGGATGATACTCTTCGGGGTGCTTCCTCTGGTGGTGTTCAATGGACTTGCCTGATGAGTGTGCATGGATTGAGGATTGGCAGTCTCAGACATTTCCCACACGTCTTGATCATCCATCTTCCCTTTCTACCCGTGGCACAGTCGCTGCCTGTTTGGTTCTTCCTTCCACTCGTGCATCATCTGGCCTCTGGATCATTGATTCCGGGGCCACGTATCACATCACCTCCTGTCGTTCCTCCTTTGTGTCCCTCGGACCCATCTAGTCTGTCCACTCTGTGCGCACTAGCTCCGGCCAGCTCCTCCCTTTTCAAGGTGTTGGTGTTGTCCGCTTTGCTGGTCTCGGGGGCACTGTCTATCTTCTCGATGTACTGTACGTCCCTGACCTTGAGGTCAGCCTTCTTTCTTGACCACCCTTGATGACTAGGGCATGGAGTTCTCGTCCAGCCGTGGCCTTGCCTCCATCTCTCTCCGCTCTTTTGGCCGTGACATTCTTCACGGTGTGCGCTGCGATCGCCTGTTCCGTGTTCTGCTCACGTTGCCCTCGTCTTTTGCTGCCTCTGCCTTTGTTCACGTCGCTCCATTGCTGTCACCTAAGCACGCCAATCTTCTACATCGTCGCCGCTATCACATCCACACTTCCGCGATCCAGCGCCTTCTTTGCCTTCAGCCTGCCTACGGCCTTGACCCTGCCACGTTCTCTCCTCCCTGCACGACCACCTGCCTTGACTATGCTAGTGGAAAAATGCACCGCTCCCCATTCTCCATCTCTAAATCCACCACCTCGCACCCCCTTGATCTGGTCCATGCTGACGTCATGGGTCCGTTGCCCCAAGACTTCCTTGGTGGCATTGGGCGTTACGTCTTGTGTTTGACGGATGATTTCTCTCGCTACCGTTGGGTGTTTTCTCTTCCGCACAAGAGCGATGTTAGTGACGTCCTTGAGTCTTGGCTTCCACCGGCTGAGAGGACTTGTCTTTGGTCCTTGCGCGTATTCTGCAACAACCGCGGTGGTGAGTTCTTTGGTCCCATGTCTTGCTTCCTTGAGTCTCGTGGTGTGCAGCTTGAATCCTCTGCCCCCTACATTCCCCAACAAAATGGCTTGTCCAAACGCTGGAATCGCACTTTTGCTGATGGTGTTCGCTCCCTGCTCTCTGCCTCCGGGCAATCTCCCCTCTTCGCCTTTGAGGCCATGTCCTGCATGACTTGGGTCTGGAATCGCGTCCCGCATGGCCCCCTTCCCTACTCTGTCACTCCCTTTGAACGATGGATTGGCTGGCGTGCGGACCTTCGTCTTGCCTGCGTCTGAAGGTGTCTCGCATCCGTGTGGATGCCCGCCGACCAATGTGACAATAAGATGTCCCCTCGTAGTTGCCTGTGCATCTTCCTTGGCGTCTCTCCCTTCTCCAAAGCATGCCGCTTCTTTGATTCCTCCCGGGGCCGTGTCATTGAGTCTCGTGATGCACTCTTCTTTGAAAACCTAATTGAGCGTGACTCTCCCAGCTTTGGTAGGTCCCCCTCTCCGCCCTTTCGGGGTGGGGGTGGTCCTCTGCCCTCCGGGCCTGCTGTTCTCCCCTCCAGGTGTCCCTCGTTCTCCCCTCTGTCTCCTCCTCGAACGAGCAGAGTTCCCCCTTGCCCGCGTTCCCCTCACTGCCCTCATCTTCCACAACTCCCGTGACCTCACCAAGTCGGTCCCCTGGCTCTCCTGCCGCTGTCTCTCTTGAGCCCTCTTCTCTTGCAGCCTTGTCCTCCGAGCCTACACTCGGCGCCACCTCAGCGCCGCCCCCTCTCATCTCATAGCCCTCTCTCTCTCTCTCTCTCTCTCTCTGGTGACTCTGCTCCTCGGTCCGTGCCGCCTCGTCACGCTGATCCCTCCTCGTCCGCGCGTGTTTCGTCCATTCCCCCAGTCTCATCCTACACGCGCGGTGGACGTCTCCGTGCCCTTCCCTCTCAGTCCCATCATGTTGTCTCTGGAGACCTTGGCCTCCGTGCTCTAGGTCTCTCCACCTCTACCCTGTCTACAGTGGCATCTGTCGTACACCCTAGCACCGCACTTGGCTACTCCCTTATCGAATAGGAGTTCCACTCAGCTCTGTCCTCATCTGTCGTTGGGTATGTTGCCTCGTGCTTTGCTGTCGTTGGTCTCTCTCCTCTTCCTCCCAAACCTCTGACTGTGTAGGCAATCCGTACAGCCTCTAACTCCCCGTTGTGGAAGCAGGTGATGAAGGTCGAACTCGATGCGCTGTCTGAGCACGGTGTGTACGAGCATGTCGATCTCCCATCGGGTCGCAAGGTAGTTGCTGCCAAATGGGAGTACCGTCTCAAGCTGAATCCGGACAACACAATTGAACGGTACAAGGCTCGTCTCACTGCCAAAGGGTTCTCTCAAATTCCTGGTGTTGAATTTGATGAGACATTTGTCCTATTTGGTCGCTACACCACAGCCACAGCTCTTCTGAGCCTGGTCGGTCAGCATGACTGGGAGCTTGAGCAGATGGATGCCAACAATGTCTTTCTCCATGGCAGGTTGGATGAGGAGATCTACATGATGCAGGCACCCGGTTTCTCTGATGGAACCAACTAGGTGTGGCCCTCTATGGCCTGAAAAATTCCCCACGGTGTTGGAACCAGAAGATCACATCCACCCTTGAAAAGGGCGGGTACAAACAAAGCGCAATGGATCCCGCGTTGTTCCTCAGTACCCCCACCAAACCACTCGTCGCTAGTCTTGTCTACGTGGATGATCTCCTCATTGTCTCTCCCGACGCTCCATCTGTTGCGGCTGCCAAAGCTTTGCTCCAGGCTGCATACAAAATGAAGGATCTTGGTCCAGCCCGCGTCTTCCTAGGCATGGAGCTGGAGCGGGACCGTGCTCGTCGCACCTTGCACGTGCATCGGTCCGCATACGTGTGCAACATGGGGGAGCATTTCGCCCCGCTCCTCATGTCCATCCCCACGGCGTCCACTCCCATGACACTTGCTGATCACCTGATGTCTCTAGCTGGGGGAGACAGTCGATGTGATCGACTACCTCTGTGTAATTGGTTCCCTCATGTGCCTTGCCACGACCACGAGTGCTGATGTAGTATTTGTTGTGAACTTCCTATCCCATTTCTCTCAGTGTCCCTGCGAGCGTCATCTCGAGAAAGCTTTGCGTGTAGTGCGCTATGCTCTCTCCACCTCTCATGTTGGGCTGTATTATCGTGCATAGCATTCAATCATGGCGGACGGCTTCACTGACAGTGATTGGGCGCATGATTCTGATGCGCGCAGCCTAACAGGATACATCTTTCTGGTTGGTGGCACTACATTCTCCTGGAAAAGTGCCAAACACGGGTGTGTTGCTCGCAGCATTGCTGAGGCTGATTAAGTTGCTCTTGGTGCAGGCACGTGTGAAGCTGTCTGGCTGTGTTGTCTACTGCAACAGTTGCGTGTGAGACTATGCGTAGAAGCGTCCTAGCGACACCGCCGCTGACTAGGCGTCAGTGCCTAGTCAGACGGTGACGACAGTCACAAGTCGTGCACGCAACGGCAAGGGTTTGGCTAGGCGACACAAAGGCAAAGTGTCAGAATGCTTCAATAGCATTTTCAGAGAGAGATGACAAATGACAGGTCCATGGCATAAGTTCCTGCCGCGGCGCACGGCGGGTGTCGCACGCAGCAGAGCAAGATCTGTCCTAAAACCGGCCCAAAACCACTGTTTTGGCCGTAACTCTGCGCACACATGTCAGAACGCTACGCCGTCTGAACCTAGACGTGCAGAATCACAAGCCAGACGCTACAACTGGTCACATGCATGCATCCGGCATCGAACGGTGGACACACAATGCAAAACATGCAAATCGGGCCCACAGCCAGTCCACCGATAAAGTCTTGCATACTGTAGAGAAACTGCAGGAGGTCCCGAGTAGCGTCCAGAGCTCTGGAGCGGTCGTCGGTCAGCTCCAAGCTGGTAGTCCGCCACCGGATGACATCCCGGTACCGCCTGGGTCCGCATCAGGGATCTGCACGAGTATGGACACGGCCGAGTGGTCACAGTAAACTGTACAGGTCAACAGGAACGTCACAAATCACAACACTCCCCCATGACCCGATGGTAGGCATGTCCATACACGTGCAGCACTGAAACGAGAACAACAACAAGTGCAACGAGGGAACGAATGACCACCACAACACCCCACACTCAACCACTCTCAGGCAAGGGGCGAAGTCCGACAGAACGAATGGCCACCAGGAACTTTCCGCGTACTAGTGCCTTCGTCAAGAAGTCAGCACGCTGCATGTCAGTGCCAACCCAAATGACAGAGATCACGTGTCACTCTACCAGGTCACGCACAAAGTGATGCTCTATTGCAATGTACTTTGTGCAAGCATGGAAGACACCAGAGTTCTCCGCGATAGCAAGGGTACTCTGGTTGTCGCAATGAAGCACAATGGCAGGTACTGACTGGCCCAGCTCAAGGAGCAGACGCTGCAGCCATACCGCCTCAACAGCCCTTGCACCCAGAGCGACATACTCTGCCTCCGATAAGCTACGTGCAATGCAGCCCTGCTTCCCGCTGCGCCAGGACACAGCGGTACCACCGAGCAGGAACACGTAACCGGTGCGACTGCATCCGTCTGGGCTCCAGGCCCAGTCGCTATCAGTGTAGCCGTCAAGGACCACCGAACACTGCCGGCGAAAGCAGAGTCCGAGGTACGGTGGGGAAAGCACGTACCGCACCACTTGCACAGCCGCATGAAGGGCTCTAGCACGTGGAGTCTGCGAAAACTGGGCAAGGAGGTTGACTGCAAATGCGATGTCCGAACTTGTGGTAGTGGTCAGGTACATCAAAGATCCGATGAGACGGAGGTACAAGGTCACATCCACTGTCTCCCCTAGCTGTGTGGGATCGTCCACCTTCAGGGCATCTTGCCCGTCGGGTGTGAGAGGTGTGGAGGCCGTGGGCACTGCGCCGAGGAGGTCGCTGAAGCGCTCCCCCACAACACGTGCGTATCGGGCCTGGTGCAGTAGCAGAGTACGACGTCTGCGGTCTCCTACGATCTCCATGCCAAGGAACACCGCTGCAGGACCGAGGTCCTTCATCCTGTAGGCAGTCTGGAGGACGGCCTTAGCCTCCTTCACGACCTCCAGTGAAGGAGACGCAATCAGAAGGTCGTCGACATAGACCAGGTCGGGGGTGAACCGCTCAGGCGTCCGGCGGATGAAGAGAGAGGGATTTGCCTCGCTCTATACATATCCCGCACGAGTCAGGGTACCAGTGATCTCCTGGTTCCAACACCGAGGAGACTGCCTGAGGCCGTACAAGGACTTGTGCAAGCGCCAGACCTTGTCGCCGTCCTCAAAGCCGGGTGGTTGAGCCACGTAGATCTCCTCATCTAGAGAGCCATGGAGGAACGCATTGTTCACATCCATCTTGTGTAGTTCCCCGTCATGCTGAGCCACTACACCGAACAGAGCTTGAGCTGAGGTCATACGGCTGACAAGGGCGAAGGTGTCGGTGTAGTTGATGCCCTCAATCTAAGAGTACCCCTTGACGACCAAGCGAGCCTTGTGGCGTTCCAGTGAGCCATCTGGCTTCACTTTCTTGCGAAAGATCCACTTGACCTGAATAGCCTTCCTCCCAGGTGGAAGGTCAACTAGCTCATAAACTCCGTGCTCTCGGATAGCGCGAAGCTCATCCTTGCAGGCAGCATGCCAAGCGTCAGCATCCTGTGATGAGAGAGCTTCCCTCAGTGTGCCAAGGTCAGGCGCCAAAGAGAGAGAGCTCTGCGTGGCAAGAGCGCACGCCTCAGTGCTAGGTCTGACGACCACAAGATCGGCTGCTGCATCACAAGCGATGTGGAACTCGCGAGTGACGAGATCGTGCCCTACGGGACACGCTGGGTGTACCTCTGTGTGCTCACTGCGGACACTTTGGCCTAGGGCCTTTGTGCCAGGGTCACCACTCGCGATGCTGCGAGTGGAGCGCTTGGGTGCAGGGCCAGACGCTCGCTGAGCTCTGGAGTCCAATGGTCGAAGACGACCGCCGGGCTCACGGGAGTAACCTGGGCTCGAGGGGCGCACCTCAGGCTCAGGGATGGGTACAATCACAGCCGGGGAGAGCTGAGGCACAGGAGCTGGTGATGTTGTGCGAGGAGATGCGTGTGTGGGAGACACAGGACTCGGTGTGACACAAGGGACAGGTGAGGCAGGGCCACGCACAGAGGCAAGAGTGGCAGACATAGGAGTACGCACAGGTGTAGGATCATGGGTACCTGAGGGAGGCGAGGGAACCGGGGTAGAAGCAAATGGTGCTGGAGAGGTCTCTGGGCCGACAACGATGATCGCTGGGTCATCAAGAGCCGGAGACCGTGAAGTGGAGGGAGCTCGAACAGACACATCAGCCTGGCCAGGGGTGCTCGCAGGCGAAGACTCCACCATCCGGCGAGAAACCTCACACATAGGGATGTGCGTGATAGACAGCAACGTAATCGACGTTAGATCACGGTAGGTGAGGGACTCAAAGAAGAGTGTGTTGTGTGACTCAACAATGCGACGACGGGTAGGGTCCCGAAATTGCCAGGCCTTCAATCGCGGGGAGATGCCTACAAAGGCACACAAGCGACCCCGCGGTGAGACCTTGGACCCCTGCTGGTCCTCAGTGTACCACACGGAAGCCAAGGATCCCCAGACGCGAGC